>JAKWJA010001253.1:0-41145 GCA_027704765.1 Solanum habrochaites
TTGTTTCCTGGATATTGTATGCGAAGGAGGACTAAGACAGCAATAATGGATGATGAAGGTGTTTTAGAATTAAGGGAAGGTTATTGTGCCCCGTTTTTGAGATTGATCCACACAATTCTTACAGGAGTCTCATGTTTCCGGATAGTTTAATACATCCTGGTTCAACCAAGATGTCCGTACCTAAAAGCAACACTTTTGGTTTGCGGTAGAATGACAGCGCGCATTGTTGATTTGTTTCCAATGCCCAAATTGTTCAGCGAAGTAAAGTATAACTAGAGGCCGGAGGAACACTTCATATAATACCCATTCCTGAATGGAAGTGGGAGAGAAGTTCAATTGACTTCGTGTTGGTCTTTTTCCAAAGACATTGGGGAAGTTTGACATCATTTGGGTTCGTTGATAGGTTAACTAAGTCTGCCTCACTTCATTCCGGGCAAGGTTACCTACAAGCAGAGAAGTTAGCCAAAATGCTATTCCTCAGAATCGTTCGTTTTGAATGGAGTTTCCACTTTCCACTCATAATCATATAGAGTACGTAGTTTTACTCTAGTTTTTGAGAACATTGCATGCTGGATTAGGTACTAGTTGGACCTTAGTACTTAATTTCACCCTCGATCGCGGGTGGCAGTCCTGAGCGCACAATTCAGTTTGGAAGATATGTTTCGTGCATGTTTGATAATTTGGTGTTACTACTAACTTACTGGGATAACTTCTTTACCCTTAGCAAGAGTTTTCTACAATAATAGCTCTCACTCAGTAATTGATATGGCTCCTTTCGAAGTCATGTATGGGAGAGATGTAGGTCTCCCATTGTTGGTTTGATGGATTTCGAGGTTGAGACCTTGGGGTACTGATCTTTTTGAGGGATGTCTTAATAAGGGAAATCATTCAAGAAAAGCTTCTAGCCGCTCAAAGTAGGCAAAAGGATATGCATATCGAAAGGTTAGGGACTTTTGGGTTCATGCAGGGTGAGCAGTTTTCTGCCTGGGTTTCACCATGAAGGGTGTGATGCGTTTGGTAAAAGAGTAATTCTAAGCACAGTTATAAATTGGGGCCATTTGAAGTACTTAAATGAGGTAGGGGAGCGTGGCTTTTATGAAATTAAGCTTTCCTCCAGGGTGTCTGTCTGGAGTGCTCCGGTATTTCATTTCTTGCGAAAAGCTACCATGGGATGGAACTACATCATTCGTTTGTGATTCATTCTGCGTGATGAAAATTTGACTTATGAGGAGGAACTGTTTCCATTCTAGATAGAGAAATTCGCAATTGAATCAAGGGAGATTGCATCCATCCATGTTCAATTGAAGAATCGATCAATTGAAGAGTCCACTTGGGAAAATGATGCTGATATTGGCCAAAAGGATACCCACACCTTTTTACAGATCCCGGTATGCCCTTTGCCCTTTTTCTCTCTTCTTAATGATCGTTCAGGTTGAACGATGGGTAATTGGTATCTATTGTAACGACCTGTGTGTCGTTTTGAGCAGCAATGTTATTTCTGGAAAACTGCTGAGTCAACGGATCCCACGACGAACCGTCATGGGCACACGGACCGTCGTGGGGGTCTCGTTCCAAAATAGTAGAATTCGAACTTTGGGTACGGAGATCGACTCTCTGAACTTTCGGCCCGACAATGGCAGACGGACCGTCCGCAGCCTTGACGTGACTCACATAATTTTTACTAAATCCAATTCTCCTGAGCTTGGGACAGACCTCATGACGGCCCTCACAGCGTGAGGCCGTCACAGGGTCCTTAAGCTCACTCCGTCGGGTCGAATTCTGTTAAGTTTTAAAAGGGAGTTTTTGGGACTTTCATGCTTGTAATTATAAGTTAATGGATTAATATTACTAATTCAATTACGTTTGGGTTAAAGGAGATAACCTTAAATTAATTATTGTGTTACTTTTTTTGTCATCTTTTTATACTAATTATATACTAATTAGGGTCCCCGAAATCGGCTTTGACAATCCGACCATAGCAGGAACATAGCGAAGGAGCCTATCGCTTGAGGAGACGAGGATTCCTTTTGGGAGATATCTTGCTTAATCATGATCTTCGGTGGAGGATAAGGTTATGGTTTATGTTATTCTATAAACACTCTTAATAGTGAATTATATGTATTGGGTATCGTATTGTAAACCTTCTATATGCTTTATATTGGTATCTTGTATGAAGTGTTCCCCCATTGGTGATAAAATAGCATGATGAAGCGGATTTGAATCCTAACTCTTGAAAACCTAATCTGCCTTGTTAATGAGATTGATGATGCCGTTGGTATAAAAGAAGGCTGATGAACTAAAGTATCGCAGGATTAGTGGAACGGGTGTCACGAACGGACACGTAGAATTAGGGCTGGGGTGTCATGAACCGCAGTAGACATTAGGGGATCGTGGTGTCACGACCGACACTAAATGAGGGGATCGGGTGTCACCCGACACGACACCTAGAATTAGGAGATCGGGTGTCACGAACCGACACGTAAATTAGGAGGGGACGGGTGTCACGACCGACACTTCGTATATGGAGCAGGTCACTTACCGACACGAGATAAATAAGCATAATGACTCTTGAATAGACGTTAATATACCAACTCTATGAACCTCATTTCCAAATGGGTATGGCATGAGGCATGATCCTCAGGGTGAACTTGGCGGTGTTTAGTACTGATTTATAGAATCGTTGTTGCTCACCTGTTGAGTATTGTTGATGATTTAATGAATTATTGATATATACTATTTCTATTTTGAAGTTGGCCGATGCTACCTACTCAGTACTTGGTTTTGTACTGACCCCTACTGTATGTTGTCTATTTGTCATTTGTGGAGTGAGCGAAACGTGCACCCATCGTCGTCAACTCCAGCCGCAACTCTAGCCCAGTTCTTCATCAGCCAAATTTCATGGGGTGAGCTAGTTGCTTCTAACTTGTCTGGATCTTCCTCGTCATGTCTTGAATGCGTTGCGAGCCTGCATGGACTAGCTTTTTACTTATTTTAGCTTCTTAGATACTCTTTAGCTTATTAATTGAGGATAGATGTTCTTGTGGTTATACTACCAGGTTTTCGAATAATATATTGAGTTTTTGATAAGTTATTTATCAATGTTCATTACTGAAATTTTAAGTCTTCCGCATTATATTTTGTTATTTAGGTGAAGACGTTTGGAATTGGATGGGTATGGTTCGCTCACATAGTAAGGGATAGTGTGGTGGCCAGTCCGCGGCCCGTTTGGTCGTGACAATGAGCACTATTTAAAATTGCATATCATCAATAATGGTACCAAATCGACCACCGTCCATTAAATTGAAATAAACAAATTACCAATATGTTAACTATACCATCCATCAAAATATATACTCAAAAGCATATTACAGTTAATAACCAACAAATCACCAATTATTATACCAGATATTATACAAAATATATTCCTTAAATTGTACCACTATTTAAAATAACATATCATCAATACATGTACCAAATCGACCACCAAAGTGTACAAAAAAAAATATATTTAGTTATTTTTCCAGTAATTTATGGACCACATGATACAAATCATATTCACTATGACAATGCAGATCTTCTTCAAATTAACAATTGTGATTTCATGGTTTTGGACAAACAATCGATTCTTGACATCTATATAAGCCTTAATCATCAAACGAAAAACACTTTTCGGGGGTATTATCAAAAGCATCTTTCTACATATAATCAATTTATTCAAGAAGAAAACAAAATTGTGTTGTAATAGATAATTTTGAAAAGAACAAAAAGAAGTATTTTTATGGAGGAGTTTCAAAACTTTTTCTTGGAAAATATGAAAAAAGTTTGCGGCAATGAGTTTACCAGTGCATCAATAATATTTCTTCCATAAGGTTAATAGGAAAGAGAAAGTAAGATATTTATTAAATAAAAAATATTCAAATATAATTGTGCTTGAAATTTTAAATATTAATAAAAAAAAGATAAAATATGACTTCCAAAAGTTTAGTCCACTAACCATTAAAATAGGACATAAAATAGTGTAGATTTTTAAATTATAATAAAATATGAATATCATATTTGTAATTAAAATGTTGGTGTTGTAAATAGAAAGAATAAAATAATAGTAGGTAAATTAAGGTCTTAAATAGCATATTCTTGTAATATTTTTCTAAATGAAATAGGTCATCTAAAGGGCATTTTGGATCTATTTAAAATTTTCTGATGGTCGATTTAGCTATTGTTCACTTAATGAATAAAAGAAATGGGTTAGCTAAAAGGGAAATCTAGTCTTTTAATTAAGGGAAAAGGCTCAATTATGCTACTTTCAGAAAAGTCTCATTTATGCCATCAGCTAAAAGTTTGGCTCATTTATGTCATTTTCGTTAAAGAAAAGACTCATTCATGCCATTATTTTCTAACAGTTGTTTTGCAAAACCATTTTTGACATGTGACTAATTATAATTCGACCAAGTCATCAATTTTTTTTAAAAAAATCAAATTTTATTCAGATATTTTGATATTTTTATTTTAAAAAATTTAAAAAAATTAAATCAATTTTTTTCAGAATTTTTATTTTTTATTTTAAAATTAAAAAAATTACATAATTTTTTTTAGAATTATGATTTTTTTATTAAAAAATTGATGACGTGGCCAAATTATAATTGTCCACGTCTCAAAAATTGTTTTGCAAAACCACCGTTAAAAAATAATGGCATGAATGAGCCTTTTCTTTAACGTTAATGACATAAATGAGCTAAAATTTTAATTAATGGCATAAATGAGTCTTTTATGAATGTTCGATGTCATATTTGAGTCTTTTCCTTTTTATTAACCTTATCTTTGAAAAAGAAAAAGAAAAAATAAAATGAGAAAATTTTATTGATCATCATAGGTGGCACCTTTCGAGGACCTACAAAGATTCCATTTCATGTTTACTGACTCCTATCTTCAGCAAGAACAAGAGTTAATATTCACCACCTATTTAGACTCATTCTCTTACATTTCAAAGGAGATACAAAAAAATGAACAAGAACAAAAAATAAGGAGGAGGAAAATCATAAGAATAGAGAATAAAAAGGTCTTCTAAGATAAATAAATAAATAAATATATTTCACGCTTTTTGGTCTTTGAGAGTTCACTTTATCTTGCTTTCATCATTTGTTTTGTCATCACTCTTAAATGTTATCTATTTCCAACCTTTTTGCAATATAACTTCGAAAATATAAACATGTTTATACTTTTGATTCAATAAGTAATGTTAGGTTTATTTGAATTGGTTGTAAATGGGGGTTATATACTTAATAGGATTATGTTTTGGTGTTATCGTACATTTGTGTTCTATTATTAAATTAGGTGTTAATTCTATCTTTATTTTTATGAAGTTGATACATAACTTTATTGGAGTTAGTTAAATTTTGTTTTGTTGTTATTGTATATTTGTGTTCCATTATTAAACTATGTGCTAATTCTATCTTTATCATATGAAGTTGGTACATAACCCTTGCTTCCACTAAAAAATCAACAATCTCAAAGTGTTTTTTTAAATTATTAGTTTCTAGTAATTTTAAGAAAAGAACAAAAGGCTGATTTTGCAAAAAAAGAAAAAAAGAAACAAATCACAAAACTGGTCATTTTTGCTAAAAATTGAAAAGATGCTCATATTTGTAAAAAAAAAATGTAAATCTGGTTTTTTTTTCAAAATAGTAAATCTGATCATTTCATAAATTCTGTTTTTTTTTTCTTCTCTTCAGTAAATATATGAAATGGTTATTGAAACAAAAATACAAAATAGGCTACTTTTGGTTGATAATTAAACTATTAGATAAAATTGGCTCTGTTTATAATTTTCTTTCAAAAGAGAACTATGTGGTCATTTTGTACAAAACAGAAAGTTTTACTAAAATGCTTTTTTCTGAAATTGTATCAATATAAAAAAAAGTGAAATAAGTATGTCTTTATTTGTTTTAAAAGGGGGCTTAGTTTTTTTAAATATAAAAAACTTTTTTTGTTTTGTTATTGTCAAGGTATAACTAACATTTTGTTAAGAAAACTTAAAAAAAAAAAAAAAAGCATTCCCTGTCTATAGATTGCAACAAATTCATTTATTCATTAATTTTTTCTATCATTATTATATTCAATTGAGTCACACTTCATTAGATAAAACCCTAATGACTATGCTAAGTAATGTTAATGAATCTAGAATGCCTATGATTTAGACGTTTCACACAGATTGATGTGCGTGAGAACCATACCTCTAAACCTCTGGTCAACCCGCCAGCCAACTAACTTGGTGAGTCACTGAGCTCGGAAAGGTTGGGTCAGCCAATAGTGCACCCAGAAATATGAAGATTACCCTATAAGTCTTACTGACCTAAAAAGTGGTAATCATTAAGCTTGGACGGTCTAGGGTAAAATGGTCTTTTCCAGGCTAGGGTAGTATTGTAATTATCCTAACAATTAATTTAATTTCTATTGGTTAGTGCAAATTTGGTAGAGGTGGAACACCCCGCGTAATTTTCCCTTTAAGTCAAAATAATGCTCCACGGGGGTGTCGATTCGAGCCTTAGTGGGAAGGATGACTTTAAATGATTTGAGTTAAATTTGTGAATAATTTCAGTAAGGAAACCGAATGTCCATAATAAATTAATAAATATGAGGAGTCCTATTTTGACTAGTCTCCCACCTAATCTCCTATACACACTAACGTCATTCTCACGTTCGCTCTACTCTCACCTATTTTTTTTATACGCTCAAATTGCTGTAAACCCGAAGAACTAAATAACAAAGAAAAAAGAATGTCATCAGAACATAACTCTCTAACTCAACAACAAACAAGCTCAAAATTGAAAAACAAAACCGAAGTTCTCTTGTGATTTTCGGTGGTAAGATGTTGGCTTAGTGGAATGGATGAAGGAAGAGAGGAGAAGACTGAAATAAAGAAATAATAAAAATGAGGCATGTGGGATCGAACCCACAACCTTTTGGCAGAATGAGAAGTCAGGTGAAATGTAAATTAAATACGTGAGGCGCCTTTGGGGATTCGACCCACCCCTCTTGGCGTGAGAGAGTTTAGCCGAAAAATTAAGGACACAAAAACAATATATATGGTGATGAGGATTCGAACCCACACCTCTTGAATGAGAAGAGTTAGGAGAAAAATAAAGGAGGAAAATAAAATAGTGGATGGGGATTGAAACCCAGACCCTCTTTAATAGATGAGGAGTTAAGAGAAAAATAAAGGAAGAAAAATAAATGTGGTGAGTGGGTATTGAACCACCAACCTCTTGGATAGGGAGAAAGTTAAGAAAGAGAGATAAATAAAAGAAAAAATATATCTTTGTGGGATTAAACCCCCAACCTCCTTGACTTAAACAAAAAAAAACGGAAAGGACAAACGAAAGAAAATATATTGTTTGGGATGGGGGATAGAACTAGGTCCCCCAAATAGGAAAATGAATCACATTTTAAAATAAACGTAAGTGTTGTCCAAGGGATTTTCGAAATAGGTTTTTCCCTTGCCGAAATTCCATATTGACACATAAGTCAATACATAAGTAAATATTTCTAATTCTTCTCTAAGTCAATCAATATCTTGGATATCTACAAGAGCATGCGTCTTGTACCACATAATCTTGGTAAACCTGAATCACTTGAGATAAACGATGAATAAGCCTCATTACTTTATGTGTGGACTCATAAGTCTAGAATCCGTTTTAAAACTAAGTAGCCTAAGATTATTGATAAAATGAAATGTTACTCTAGGAAGGTTTAGTAGAGTGTGAAACACACAAATGGCCAAGTGCATTGGCTTATTAAAAATGAAACACTAACTGAAGGTGTTGAGTAATTATGAAAAGCAAATGTGTTAAAGTTTAATGATGAGGTGACAATATTATAAGAGGCTAATGTTACAGATAGATCAATCTCAAATGAGCCTAAGTAAATATTACCAAAACGTACTCACTTATGAAGAGTATAAAGTTATGAGAGACCATCTCTATTTGACCATCAATAAAAGTGTTGAAGTTAATGCATACTTAAGACAAGATAGTGAGAAACTTCTAAATAGATATGGATCCCCTCATGGCTAGAACCACTTCTATGAGTAATGAGTTGAATGTAAAAAAACTTTGTACTGAGCACCGATAGGCTAGCTATGAGCGGTGATGCCCTTCCTGGAAGTGTAGAGGTCACGTAACTCTCATGAGATGAATTTGTCCGCATCCGATATGGTTCCTTATATCTTCTATCCTTTGAACCTCTACTGCTCACCTAGGATCTAGTAGGTTTTCACTTCCTATAATACTCTATCATGTTTTTGGTTCATTTTGGCCTTGATTCCACCTCTTTTAGTGTGTTATTACAGATTATATTTCATGATGATCACATTATCTTGTCGGTTAAGCTAAATTTCCCAAAGAAGAATGAGCCAGCCTCAACGAATGCACATAATGAAATGAATAATACCAAAGGTGTTAGGATAGGATAATCACGAGGTGAGCTTGGTTTAAGTAATAACACTAGGTTATTATTGGTCATTTCACATCGAACCTGATGAGAGTCTTAAACTAAATCCTAGGTATGACTGGTGGTTGCACTAGTATATGAAGAATGAAAATGAAGTACGTATGAATGAACGAAGCAGATTATGTCTTTGTTAAAAAAATTTCCCTAATTGAGGTCCCATATGTTGAGCCCTCATATTGGGAAGTCCTAATGTCAAGTCCATGATTTAAAGGTATCATGTCATATGAAAGAATGATAAGAACTATGTGATATGATATGTGTAGTATGTTATGTGTTGTTTGCAAAATTATAAGTATGATGATGTATGTTACTCTCATTGCATGACTTTCCTTATCCGAAATTGGCAAGTCCACTAACTTGACTTTCTATAATTCATATCGATAGAAAAGAGCTCTTCTTAATCATGCATGTCCGTGGAGTGTGCTTGCATATACCCATACTTAGTACAATCGATCGAATGGCCACGGCTCCAATCAAGAGAATTGGCTCCAAGGTCGGAACTATGGTAATTATAACTGCGAGGGTCATTATGTCTTATATGGAAATTACAACTGTGACAACAACTTCAACCAGGGTAACTATGGTAACTGAAATGACAGGATTGGGCCCTATGTTTCACCTCAAAATCGTGAACTGCCCTCTAAGCTAATGGGTCATTGGTTCGGCATTGATCGAGGTAATGTTCTTTTACACCAAAGAAATTTGAGTTATATATTCAATCGCTCATCTCCACCCGTGAACCGTCTATCAAGTATGCCCCAAAATTAGAACTTAGCCTCTTACCACCTCCCTCTAGTATTATTCTTTGGAAAACATGACACTTTCTTTGGCCCAGATTATTATTGCACTCAAAAAATTGAATATGCGTCATGTTAATGTGTCAAATGGCGATTCACAGATTTGTCAAAAATTAGAATTCTAGTAAACAGAATGGTCCAAAGAAGGCTTGATGTGCTCTTTGGGCCTACATGATAGCATCAAGACTCCCATAGGTATGTTCTCCAACACTTGTATATGGGAAGGTTTGTACTTACCGGTTGAAAAATTAGAGCATAAATCCTTCTGGGAACTGAAAGTTGAAATGGATTTGGACTGAAGCTGTTGAACATAGTTTAAATTGAGTTGAATGATCTGATAATTTTGCCGAAAAGCTTAATGAAAGTTCACCAGCCTCTACAAAGAAAATATGAAGAAGTCCATGAACAAAGATTGAGAAACGTGATTTTCTGGTTGGGTATTTTGGTGCTTTTATTCAATTCTAGTATGTTGTTTGTTTTCCGGGAAAACTCAAGTCCAAATGGCTGTCCTCTTACTTGATCACCCACTATTGCCCATCACGGAGCGGGTGAGTGGAGAAAAGGGAGGTGTGCATTTGAGTGTGAACAGACAGTGAATCAAAATCCGATCTGGCCACACCAAACAGCGATGAAGTGATGAGGCATACCATCTTGATGAACTCTGAGTAATCAAGTGTCCTACGTCATGCCGCGACGTTAAATTAAGCACTGGTTGGGAGGCAACGCAATATGTATCATCTAGCCAACTATAGATTTTTTCTGATTTTCTAGTTATAGTTGCATGTTTCTTTAATTTTATTTCCTTAAACGTCCCGTCTAAATATTTTTTAAATAGCTTAATGGGTGTTAAATTTGCAGGTATCATATTACCAGAAAATCTGTAGAAAATTGGTCTGTAACACCCTTTGAAGGACCCATCGTCGAACCATCACACTTGCGACGGACTAGCAAGCATTCGTCGTTCCTAGGTATGTTTTTAAAAATTTTCTAAGTTAGGGAACGCATGACGGGCCAAGAGTTGGAGGCTGCAAGAAGAGCCTCGATTGCTGATGGGGAAGCCAGTCAGTTGAGGGCTATTGAGTTGGCTTGCTGGGGCATCTAGCTCCAGAGTTTGTTATGCCGGAGTAAGAGCCACTACTTAGTGTTTTGATGTTGAGATATGATTACTGATGGTGGGGTTTTGATGCGGAGGGACACTATTGAGGTGTCCAGACTACAGAGGGATTGGGTTCAGGGATCGTGACCAATCTATCTTGTTGATGCCAGCGCTTAGTTAATGCCGCACGTTTACTTCACCTACCACTCTATTATTTTATATTCTTTTCTGCATTGGGAACAATTGCATGATTTTTTTGTTGGGGTGGGGTAAAAATGGAAAGTGAGGATAGGTGAGAGCCCTGCGTATCCCAACTGACGATCCTCTTTTGAGATTTTCTTGCATGTGTTCTTTTTCTCCAAGAGATGACTTTTATCTGTTGAAGCGGCATGTCTATTCTTTTGTACATATATAACTCTGAAGAATGAATGTCTAAAACAAAAATGACTCCTGATGTAATGAACAGGATGCAAACTAGGCATATCACTGATAATGTGTGGTTCTAAGCCTGACTCGGAGATACACTAGGCATGACCTAAATTAAGATTCAAACTAGGGTTTCCTATAATCTGTTAGTTGGTGGATGTCCAGTGAAGTGAGGAAAATATGAATATTCCACCAGTGGTCTGAGCTAGAATTTTCTGTTAGTCCTTCTAGAAAGTAAGTCATAATAGAAAATTAAGGAACGGTTATAGGAGCCCTTGTTCGCAATAGTCAATCTTTAGCCAAATAATAGAAAAACCAAATGTAAGTAATCCCTTATTGATCCAAATAGCTTGAACTTAAAATGATCTTTGCTTTCTTCTTCATCCTCTCTTCACGACCCATGTGATCCTTTTCTAAGAGCAATGTTTTGGCCCTGGTCCCTTCTTGGGACATGTTCACCTCAGCTTATGTAAAATCAAAGTTAGGGTTGCTATGCAGAAACCAACCTTTCGTGGCCCTGACACAATCTTGGTATTGAGACCTTGAACTCATGGGAACTCATGAGTTGAGGTGGTTGTTGTGAGGAATACACTAAAAAGTGGGATTTAAAGAATAAAGAGGAAAAAAGAACAAAAAATAGTAACTAAAGAGTAAAAACAAAATAGACATAGGAAAAGATTAGAGTCACTTACACATAAGGAGAAGAAAGAGAGAATGGCAAGGTGAAAGAAAATTGAGAAATAGGGAGAAATAAAATGATAAGACGGTACGACACTTAGCCGATATGTCAAGGACAACAACAAGTCACTAAAATATACCTAATATACCCCACCTAACCCTGAGCCTATGTTAAAAGCGAAGAAAGTCCTATCGTGATCAAAAGAGTTGTTATGGCGAATTTAAAGCAGTCAAAATAAGCAAGCCTATGGCCCCTCTGTGACATGAGTGGTGAAGTTGGTGTCTGAGAGGGGCGATTGTGAAATTAATCCTTATACTCAAACTGAAATCAGTATGTGAAAAAACGGGAGGATTTTATTGAAGTAAACACTAGTTTGCAATACTAGAAAATTAGCACTATGGTGAGAGATCGAATATGATAGGTGTCAGTTTGTGATTAGTCTAATTCATTGTGTGATCCACAAATCAAGCGTAATAGTGATAGAATGCATGAACATAATGAGGATAAAATGAGTTGATAGCCAAATGATTGTGAAGCTAAAATGACGGATACTCTTGTACACAAGTTTTGTAGTGAGTCGTAGTGCGTTCGCTGAGGAAAACAACGAATTTTAGTCGAGGGTGTTGATGTACCGTAGTTTCAAAATATTTTGAATGACTTTTTCTTAATTTTAGTGTGTGTCTCAAGCCATTTTGTATTGATTTTTGTGTAGTTTTCTATTTTTTTCTAGGAAATCTGTCCAGAGGAGAATGCGGAGATTTTGAGCTGAAATTGCAGAAGTGACCACCTACGGACCCCACAACGGTTCATCGTGACTATGAGGCCCGTAGGGGTCAACTGTCGTGAGAATATAATGGCTGCTGAAGGAAGTTGGAGAATACTGACCGAGTGTGGGACTACGGAAGCTCACGACGAACCGTCATAGCCACAACGGTCCGTCCTGCACATTCGTCAATGCTAACAGAGAGTAGTCCCAGAACCCAACTTTAGAAGATTCTATGTGTCGTGGAACGAAGCCCTTCGATGGACTGTCATTCTTGAAATGGTCTATCAAACCTCTCTGTCAAGGGTAACAGAGAGTTGATGAAGAAAAGCAGCAGAAAAAGTGCTAAGTATTGAGCGACGGAAGACAAAGACGGTCCGTCACGATGGTCGTCGACTCAGACGCGTTTTAAATAGATTTTTCCTTATAAATAGTCCAAAAAACATCGTTTTTGGGGTTAGACTCTTGGATAATTTTCAATTTTATTGTCTTAGTATTACACTTTCAATTTTGAGATTTGATATTACTTCTCCGTAATCAATTATTGGTGTTTTGCCATTTATTCAAAAAAATTCTTGATTTTGTTTATTCTCATCAAAGTAAGTGCATGATTCCTACATTATTATTATGAATTTTGTGATTATTAGCATGGGTAACTAAACTTCATAACTAGGATTGTGGGAACCATAGGTAAATAACAAGGTAAAACCTAGCTAAAATAACGATTATAGAATAGTGTCTTGCATGTTTTGATAATTCTTGCGCTTAGAAGTCTTTTTAACGGATGGCCAATTTTAACTCGCCTTATTGCTACTTGTCATACAAAGGAGTTATATAATAGGAAAAGAATTATCAACATATATTTAGTTAGACTATTTTACAGGCTCTCTGTCGTTTGGTACGAAGTACACTAGTCAATATCGAATATGATGCTTTAATATGAGGTAAAGATAAGGTTTAGTAAGGAACTCACATAGTTGGCCAAGGTACGGATGAAATTCTCGATATGTCTAGACCAAGGATTTATAAAAACCTGAAGCTTATACTTTGCAAGCAATATCTCTAAAGATTGTTTACCTTAGAATTACCGAGTTAGGAGCATGTGGAATACTTACGCCCTAGTTTGCTCTATTACTTGATTAAACTCCAATACTTGAACCTGTCACTTGTTTATTTAATTTAGCTAATTGCTTTCATTAATACAACACCCTTTAGTTATTTATGTTTTGAGGAAATATTGACGGAATAGAAGTATAATAAAATAAGTAGTCGGACCATTACCCACTCATGGGAACAATTCCTACCTCACTAGTATGGGTTCTTACTTGATGCGACCGCTTTTAATTGGTTTGGGAGAAAGTAACATTTTAGTGTATCCCGTAGAAGTAAGTCAGCTCTATGATGTAGAATGGGCACGTAATGGACCCTTTATACTGAGTACTGATAGGGTAGCTATGAGTGGTAATGCCTTCCTTCGATAAGGGTGAAGGTTCACGTAACTCTCATGAGATGAGATTGTCCGGCATGTCGGGTATGTGTCTCCTTATATCTCCTAGTCTTTGAAGCTATACTGCTAATATAGGGATCAAGCAGGGTTCAATTCCCTATATAGGCTAGCATATTTTGGTTCACTTTGGCCAGTGATTCCACCTCTTTTTGTTGTGGGGATTACACACTGGATTTCATGATACTCACATGATATATGTCGGTTAAGATTAAAGTTCCCAAAGAAAGAATGAGGCTAACCTCAATGAATACATATAATGAATTGAACAATACCATAGGTAGTAGGATAGGATAATCAAGAGGTGAGCTAGACTTAAGTAATAACATTAGGTTATTCTTGGTTATTGCACAGCGAACCCGATGAGAGTCCTAAACTACATCCTAAGTAAGACCAGTGGCTGCACTAGTATATGAAAGAATGAAAATGAAGTACATATGAATGGATAAAGCAGACTCTATGTTTGTTAAAAAAGGCTCCCTAGTTGAGGTCCCATATGTTGAGCCCTTATTTTGGGAAGTCCTAATTTCAAGTCTTATGATTCCAAGTCTCCAATGGCATATATGAAAGAATGATATGAACCTATGTGCTATGATATTTGTAGTATGTTAACGTGTTGTTTAAAAATGGGATAATTATGATGATCATGTACTCCTCATGGCATAACTTTTTCCTAATCCGAACTGGCAAGTCTACTGACTTGACTTTCCATAATTTTATATAGATAGAAAGAGCTCTTCTTAATCATGCATGTTTGTGGTGTTTGCTTGCATATACTCATACTTAGTATAGGTGTTTACTATTTCCATACTTTATCTAACTTTTAGGTGCAGGTACATCTGGACTCTAGAGCTTACGATCAACTGAAGTTATCCGGACGTGGAACTTTCATCCGGATAGTAGGCGCTCATGCTTTCGGAGGAGCTTGACCGTTATATTCTAGCTTGATTGTAGGCTTGAGAGAGTTGCGGTGAGATTGTTTGTATTTTTTCTGTTGGCACTTGTGTCAGTTCGGTGGGTATGTTAGTCTTAGTTTCTGCAAAGAGATTAATCTTATGGTGGGAGGTGGTGGGAGATATAAACAAGCCACATTGTGATACGCCTTATAATACTAAAAGGGGGTTCGTGTGGGGGTGGGGGGCGTCAGTGGGGCATGACGGGAGATTTTATGATATGACGATGGCATTGCAGTTGAGTAATCGTGGTATGAGGATGGTTGTTTGTGAACGATTATGAACTTATGTTAGAAAATCTTATATGAGTTAGTATATCCTACTTGAAGTCTATTAATAATTCAAGTAACTAAAGTTTCATCAAATTTTCCCGCGAAAATTAGCCTAGATGAAGAAACGATGACGTATGTAGTCTTGTCTGCGACCTCTGAGAAGTCAACGATGCCATTATCGTCTGGGATCTAGATTCCGATCATGAAAATTAGTCTTTTTTAAAATAAATAAATAAAATATTAAATACCATTATGTGTTCAATTGCGATCCTTGGTGTGTATTTTTATGTAAAAAATAATCTTGTGTGTGGTTATGCTCTTAGGCCAAACATTTTTATTATTAAAACGATATTATTAGTGACTAACACAATTTATTTTTTTATCCAAAAATTATTTTAGCCAAACATGAGTGTCACGCCCCGAACCTACACCCAGGGTGGGTGGGACTGACACTCGAAGACCATTGCTTGTCCCAATCGAATCCTTGACCTGACTTACTTACTCAGTAGAAGACTTACTCATGATAAATTCATTAAAAAGTAAATTGAACTGTTCAATATATATATATATATATATATATATGCGAAAAATGCTTCAAAGATCAACAATTAACTGGCCAAAATGGCAACTCATGTGTTCATACATATAATAATGAAAATGTAAATACAACTGCACTACTGATTGACTATTGATGAAACCTCTAATAACTGGGATGGATTTTGAGACTATACCCCCAATTATCCTAACAATTGAAATACTAAAACTAAAAGAAAATGGAAAAGGGGCCCTCTGGGAAGCAAGGAGGAACTACAACTAACTCTGAGTGCTCAACTCGGTCAACAATGAGGCTAAGTGTTGATTTCTCTGTACTCTGTCTGCACTATAATACGATTGCACGCCACTGACATCATATATTGAAATTATTCTGCGAATTGGGAATGTTAAAACATAACATAGCTTTGAAAGAATTAGAAAGAATCTGAAAAAACGAACTAACTGGGTCAACGACCTCAACATAAGACTGACATCATTTCATATAAAGTAGTTTAAAACCAGTGTAGCTAAAAGAAACCCGTGTTAAAAACTGATTTCAATTCTTATGACTTTAATAAAGTACAAGCAGACCGGGAGTTATCAAGGATTGGTGCTAGGGGTTTTGTGGGGGTGTTGTTGGTGGTGTAGGTGAAAATAAAAACATAGCTGAGGTAGATAGAAAGACAAAATATTGTTGTGGAGTTTCTACCCCGAAACACTCCAGAAGATTTATTGTGGACGTACAGAAGATGACGATTTTCTCAAATGCTACTCAACTCATCCTATCCTTGCCAAGGCACAGAACGGAACGTAACTGAGTAGATAACCTATCATGCGAAAAGGATTGCATCTAAGTAGTATAGAACCCCTTTTCGTACCCATGATGACTACTCTTTTATGTAGACATTTTATCTGAGACTCTAAGCTCGTCCTCCATATTGAGATCAAGGCTACTTGGGGGGGTTCCCATATTATGAACTAGCGTGCTATAATATTAAAAGATTACTGTATTTGCTGTGATGTCAGTTTGGAGTATGCAAGGAAACTGGGGCTCAAAAGGGTGTGGGCTATGTCTGGTAATCAATGGTGGGTCGCCCTCTTGTCGATGGTATTTAGGGGGAGGGGTAGCGATTAGGCTCTTTCTAAAGTACACTCGATGTTCGGCTTCGTTTAGAGGGGTAACTGGGGGGTCAGTGCGTCCGCCGGGGTGGGTTTAATGGTGTGTGAAGGGTGTGGGGTTGGGGACATTCTAATCTCGTTGGAAATACGGAGCCCCATAATAATTGTGGGGAGAACCACACAGCAAAAAACACAATTCAACTTTACACTCGTTAGCTCACGCTCAAAACTAAGGCTTAAAAACAAAGGTAAAAACGTTTGGAAAAACCTGTGCGAGGAAAAACTTGGGAACTCTATTAACTGTAGATTTTGACGCTCTTGACTAATATTGGTCAACAGAAACGGGATGTACGGCACCGGTTTGTTCCAGTTCGTCCCAGTTCGGTTTCCAACAGACGAACAACATCCTGAACCCCAGCAATGGATGGAATCGGAGAAATCCGAGATTCTTGTCGATGTGTGGTACCGGTTTATTCTTTCCGATCCCTCTATCGGGGTCCAGTCAAATAGTTCTGATTAATTAATATTTATTAATTAATTTGTATTGTGTATTTATAAATTATAATTAAAAGGAAATTTTAAATTTGTGGGGTAATTTTTTATCCTGAGGGTGTTGTAGTTAAGAGGTGACGTAACACACTTGACAAATTACAGCGTTGGTATTTAAAATGGGGGGAGGGGTACAAGAACATCAGTAGCGCTGAGGGAGTACACTCGAGGTCCTGACTATTAGTAACAGGGTGAGCGCGTGGGTATAGGATGGACACCGGCTTATCACGTCGGTCCAGAATTCTTTGACAAGGGAAAACTGAATGCCAACTTAGTGTGACTTAATAAGAATTTTTTTGTGGAATAAGGTGGCGGGGAAAAGGAAAATATGGAGTCTGAAGTTACAGTATAGAAGGGAAAAAATATTAATAGGTGGGGTTTGGTAGAGCGCTGAGAAAAGTCTTGAGGAAGGAAAATAGGCATATTTGTCAGAATGAAAAAAATTGAAATAAGGAGAGGGGATAACCTGGGGTCCCACACGGTGCGGGGTCGTTCCCGTCGGTGCCAGCCCGAGGATATAGTGGGGGAACAGTAAACACAAACCGAGTATCCTTTACCGGTAAAAAAAATATAAAGTTCGTGCAGCCCGTGACAAGGGTGTCGCGTGTACACAACACTGAACCTTTGGCCGTCCGATGGAGGCGCCAGTGTGGGGGCTGCGCACGGTTCGCCGAGGCGGACGCGTATAGAGAGCGGTGGGGTGATCGAGGAGGAAGAGCAGTATAAGGGAGTCGTCGTGACATTGACTCGCTGAGACCGGGGGAAGTGAATTAAGAAGGCCAATGGAAGGTGGGTTTGGAGGGGAATGATCTCAATGAGGAGGAGTGAGTGAAATATCGAACAGAGAAAAAATGGAAAGAGCAAAAGACAATCTAGGACCGTTATGGGACTGGCTACTAGAGTCAAAGAGCGCCGACGAATGGCGTGTGGCATGGGTCACTCGAAACCCGGCGAAACGGACTGGGTCGGGTCCCCAAACACGGGAACAGGAAATGTGGCAAACAATCAGATGTGAGGTCATAAACAAACCCAAAAGGAACAGAGGACAGCAACCGCCGCAACTATGGCAACGAAACAAAAAGGGAAGTGAACGGCAACAAACCATCAAACAAGGCGAAGCGGGCCAAAACTGACAGGCGCGGAAGTAAGCAGGAGTTGCTGTGTGAGAGAGGGAAAACCCAAGGCCGAGGGGATCGCACCTGGGAGGAGCACCCCGACGAAAAGCACAAGCGAAACGGCGAGACCGCACAACCGGACGGGCTGCGCAGGGCGCTGCGGGGGGCCAGCGGCGTTGCGCGCGCGCAAAAGCCAACGGGGGTGGGGGGAAAGGGTAAAGGGAGCGAACGTAGCGGACCCCTAAGAAAGTACCAAAACAAGGAAAGAAAAGGGGTAAGAAAAGACAAACAGCCCGGGCAAAAATTGGGGAGGGAACTGGCCGTATGCCAGAACCCAACGGCGAAAGGGGACAACGCACGCGCGAACGGGAAATGCGCTCAACGGACGGGGGGGAAAGCATGCCGGAGCGGGCTAACCAGATTTTTGAAATACCCCTAACGCAATCCAGGCTAGGATTTATGGACATTTAATAAAGTTGACCTCAAACTCAAATTTTCTAACTTAAGTAAATTTAAAGATTTTCAATTATTTCCAAAAATGGCTATTTCCACTTCTTAGATTCTTCTTAGCTATTTCGGATTGGATATTTTACAATATCTTCCACTTGTGAAGATTCTTCCCCATCGAATTAGATTCATTTTTACTAGGCTAAGGGTGGTAACATCACAAGTGCCCACCCCCACAAGCCAAAATGCCCAACACACCACAGCTTACTATAAGTTAAACGTACTAAGACCGAAAAATTAATACCTTGAGATGGAATTTATCAGAAAAAATGTTAAAATATTCAGTTTCTCTTTTTATATCATATTCACTTCCCAAGTGGCTCTCTTAAAAAACTGATTTCTCTATAGAACTTTGACTGAGACAACCTCTTTTGTTCTCAACTTGCGAACTTGGTTATGTAAAATTTGAACCGGAATCTCTTCATAAGATAAATATCTTTGATCACAATAATTTCAGTTGGTATAATCAATGAAGGGCCGCCCATACACTTCATCAACATGGAGACAAGAAATACCAGATGAAACCGCTACTAACTCTTGTGGTAGCTCCAACTCGTAAGCTATTTTTTTTAATACTCTTGGAAATTCTATAAAGACCAACATACAGGGCGTTACTAAACCTCATAGCAATTTCATGGGTGAAGCATTCAAGTATACCCAGTCATCAACTTCAAACTCTAACTCTCTTCTTCTAACATAGTATAGGATATCTAATGACTTTGTGCCATTTTAATCTTTTTTCATGGACTTTCAAAACTCATGTGCAGAAAATTTTGCACCTCTATCTAAATAATGGAGACCGGAAATCCATGAAGTCTCACCACCTCCCAAATATAAAACCTGGCATAATCCTCTACTGAATGGTAGTCTTTAATGGCAAAAATGGATTGATTTAATCATTCAATCGACAAACAACCAAATTTAATCATGATGTTTGTGAGACCTTGGCGAACCTTTGTCACGCCTTAAGCCTACACCCTGGGTGGTACTGGCACTCGAAGACCATTGATGATCTCAACTAAACCCTTGGAATGCATGTGATGAAGTCCATATTAATCATCTCCCACATCTATTCCGGAAATTCTATTTTCTGAGCCAAACCACCGGGCCTTTGGTGCTCTACTATAACTTGTGGGAAATTTTGGAAATTAGAAACAAATTTGGCAATGCCTTTCTTCATACTACTCCACCAATAGACTTCTCTGAAGTCTCGGTACATCTTGGGGGAACTTAGGTGAATGGAATATCTGGAGCTATAAGCTTCCTCCATAAACCTCTCTTGGGTTTCATTCACCATTAGTACACACCACCTACCTTGATGTATAAACAAACCATCTCCTCCTTGTTCGAAATCTGAATACATTATTCTATGAACTTTGCCTTCATTCAAAGCAATGGGATCTTGGTCTTGCTTGCCTTTTACTTTTGTCACAAATGAATTACTCATCCCCGTTCATTCACCAATAATTTCTAAATTTATTTTGAATCCATTAGTCTGAACTCTCAGGCGTGCAAGTCTCGTACAATCTTTTCCTATCTCTCTCTTTCTTCGCAACATGGTGATACTACCCAGAAACAAACTTTTAAGCATCATAATAGAGCAACACATTGGCCTTACCTTGGTTGGTAAAGAATAGTAATGTAATAATCCTTGAAGCAACTCTAACCACGTCTTTGTATGAGGGTAAAGCTTCTTACTTAGTGAACACATATTGTAGGCTCTTGTGATCGGTGAACATATCCACATGCACATAATAAATATAGTGACGCCTTATCTTCAAAGAGAATATTACATCAACCAACACTAAGTCATGGTCTCGGTAAATCTTCTCATGAACTTTGAACTTTCTTGGGGCATAAGATATAACTTTGTCATTCTACATCGACACACAACCCAAGACGACTCTAGAGGCATCAAAATATACAATAAAACCTTGAGTACCTTCTGGCAAGGTCAAAAGTCAGTAGTAGTAAACCTCTTTTTCAATTCATGAGAACTTTTCTCGCGAGATACATACCATTAAATTTAACTTTCTTTTGAGTAAACTTGGTCAAAACGGATGAATAGATTACAACCCCTCTACGAACCTTCTATAATAGCGCACCAAATCAAAGAAACTCATAATGTCAAATGGGGATGAAGGTCTAGACCAATTCTGCAATGCTTCAATTTTCTGAGTATAAACTTTAGTTTCATCTCGAGAAACTATGTGGCCTATGAATGCCCATAGACTCGAGCAAAAACTCACTCTTAGAGAACTTGGCATACAACTCTTTATCCTTCAAAGTCTTGAGAACTATTCTGAGATGACTAGCATGATCTTCTTCATTATTTGAATAGATTAGTGTGTCATAAATGAAGACAATAAAAAACATATCGAAATAAGGTTTGAAGACTCTGTTCAAGAGGTCGATGAATGCTAGTACCAAAGTACATGACCAAAAACTTACAATAGCCATATCGGGTTCTAAACGTTGTCTTTGGAATATCACATTTCCTCACTCTTAACTGAATGTATCTAAACCTGAGGTGTATTTTTGGAAAAAAAGGTGGCACCCTGAATTTGGTCGAATAAATAATCACTCCTATGAAGGGATACTTTTTCTTGATGGTAACCTTGTTCAATTTGACGGTAATTTATACACGTCCTAAGGGAACATCCTTTTTCCTCACAAATAAGACCGGAGCGCCCCATGGTGAGACACTTGGTCGAATAAAACCTTTCTCTAGGAGGTATTTCAACTACTCCTTAAGCTTTTTAAACTGTGTTGGTTCCATTCTATATGGTTGAATAGTCATAGGACGAGTATCGGTAAAAGTATCTATACCAAGTCTGTCTATCTCTCACAAGGGACTCCAGGTAGATCACCTGGAAAGACTTCTGGAAAATCTTTTACAACTGAAACTGATTGAATAGGATGTATTTCAACACTAGTCATTAACTCAGACTAAGTTATAGTCACACCCCTTTGAAACTAACTTCCTTAAATAAACATGTACAACCACATAAATCTTTCAAACTAAGACTCCAACCAGCCTTCATAGTGAGCAAATTTTTACATGGAATTTAAAATTTCTTGAGTTTAAGGTCACTAGATGTAACACCTTACATTTAAGAGAAACCAAATAGAAAAACATTCAAATAATTCTCAAGTTTTCTTATGTTTTGGGTCAACTTCAATTGGCCATATCTTTTAGTAAAGAATGTGTTAGGAGATCAATAAGATATTAAATCAAATCCCTTCGAGTACTATTTCTAAGGACGTCGAGTTTTCTCAATTTTGATCTCGGAGTAAAAATTTATGAGTGATTTACTAACAACGCACAAACCTGGTTGCATTCCGTGATGGCTCCGTGATACAGAGCCAATACGAACTTTACTGCCCTGAAAAATAATTTCGAATCCCAACTCATTTTAATTAATTCTTTAGGGGTATTTTAGTCCTAAAATCTCTTAGAAGGTCATCTAAATTTCCCAAAACGTATAGAAAATCAATTTTCACCTTATTCACTCAAAAGAGTCTACACTCGAGAAAAATCAAGAAACGCTAAGGCTAGGGTTCTTCTTCAAAGCTTTTTCTTCAAGTTGCATCAAGAAGATAATTCTTCAAGGTATGTAATCTTCAATAGTGTTTGGTAACCCACATGTCAATCATGTAAAATTTCCGCTTTAAATGCGTTATAAAAGTTTAAGCATTGATGTTCTTGCTATATATTCATGAAGTTTCTTTCATTCTTTAATTGGAATGAGATTGATGAGTTTCTTGAGGAGATTGAGTCAATTTTAGAGTTGTGTTTTATTAGATCCTTGAGTACATATCTGAATCAAAAGAGAGATTGAGCAAAAGAATCAAATTTAGATGAATTGGGGTTAGAAAACAAGGAAGAAAAAGTTGATGTGGACCTTTTCCTTCAGTGTGTAAATTTTCTCTCCGCGTCGTGGAGAGATTGAGGACTCCACTATTTCAAAAATTATTTCGAGCAAACATTTTAAATCATCTCATGACCAAAGTGTAGACCCCACACAAGACCGGCGTCATTGACCTCTCAGAGGTCGCAGACAAGCCTACACACGTCATCGTTACTTCACCTAGGTTAATTTTTAGAGGAAAATTTGAAATTTTTATTTAATTAGAATTTATAGTGAGAAACATTGAATTCGTATAAGACTATCTACATAAACTTATAAGCGTTCACAACAACCATATAATATCAAGATAATCAAATGAAAGACATAGTCAATATCTGTATAAAATATAGAGTTGCCAAAATAGCACTAACTGGGAAAGAAGCACTAGTGGAACATAGTCCACTAGCTAATGTCTACGTCTAATGCTAGAATAAAATAGTAAGCATCCTCGAAAGCATGAGGGACTACCGAATCTGAATGAAAGCCACGTTCGGATAACTTTAGCGTCGAGTCGTAAGTTCTAGCGTCCAGCTGCACCTGCACCTAAAAGTAGAGAGTTGTATTTGATTAGTACACCTTGTACTAAGAATGGGTATATGAAAGCACACACTAAAGACATGCATGATTAAGGAGATCTCTCTCCTAACGATATGAATTATGGAAATTCAAGTCAGTGTAACATATTGCACACAGCACATAACATATTGCTTATTAGCACATAACATATTTCATGTTATTCGTCCATATGCCATGAGACCTTGGAATCAATTACTTGACATTAGGAATTCCCAAAAAGAGGGATCAACATATGGAACCTCAACTAGGGAGCCTTAATTAAAAAATGCAGAGTCTGCTTCATTCATTCATACGTACTTCATTTTCATTGGTTCATAAGCTAGTGTAAACACCAGCCATACCTTGGATGTAGTTAAAGACTTTCATTAGGTTCGTTGTGCAATGACCAAGAATGACCTAGTGTCATAACTTAAGATTAGCCCACCTCTTGACTATCCTATCCTAACACATTTGGTATAGTTTATTTCATTATGTGCATTACTTGAGGTTGACCTGATTCTTTCTTTGGGAACTTTAACCTTAATCAACATAGATCATGTGAGCATCATGAAATCCAGTGTTTAACCCCATACGGAAAAGAGATAGAATCACCAACCAATGTGAACCAAACATGCTAGCGTATATAGGGAATCGAACCCTTCTAGAACCCTATATTGGCATTATAGGTTAAAAGACTACGAGATATAAGGAGACCCATGCCCGTCTGGACGGACTGTCTCATCTCATGAGAATTACACGAATCTCTGCCTTCCTGAAAGAAAGAATCGCAATTCATAGCTAGCCGATCGGTGCAGTATAAAGTTCCATTACATTCGTCTCATACATAATAGAAGATGGCTTCTAGCATGAGGGCATCATAGCTTATTAGATGATTTCTCATCTTATCATTAGTATTAAGTATGCATTAACTTCAATACTTTCATTAGAGTGTTCATAGAGATTGGTCTCTTCATTTACTTAACACTCTTATAGGTGAGTACGCCTTGGTAACATTTACTTAGTCTCATTTGAGATTTCTCTCACCTTTCGCCTTAGCCTCTTATCATGTTTTCACCACATTCTTTAACTTTAGCACATATACTCTTCATAATTACTCACCACTCTACGTGAATGTTCATTTCATCGTATGCCAATGCACTTGGCCCTTTAGTGTGTGTCACACTCTTATTTAACCCCTATGGAGTTTCATTATCTCACCACATAACATATTAGGTTCAATTACTTTTAAATGTATGCTAGATTTATAAGTCCACACAAACAAACCATGAGGCTTCATTCATAGTTTGTCTAAGTGATTCATATTTACCCAAGATTGTATGGTACAAGACTTATGTATCTCGTAGATTTGCCAAGATATTGATTTCGATCTTTAGAGGAAGCATTTATTAAATATTTGTTTACGTATGACTTATGTGTCGATACGGTATTGGGCAATGGGACCCGATTTCGAATCCCTTGAGTAACAACTAATCTTATAGTAAACTTAATAATTGCATTTTTTTTATTTGGGGGACCCTAGTTTGATCCCCATCACTCCCATAATATTTTCCTTTCTTTTCCTCCTCTCTTTTTCGTTTAAGGCAAGAAGGTTGTGGGATCAATCCCCCACAAGATTATTCTTTTTCTTTAAATTTATCTCTTAACTTTCTCACCTATCCAAAAGGTTGTGGGTTCAATCCCCATTCACCTCATTTTATTATTCTCTTTTATTTTTTTCTCCTAACTCTCACATCGATTCAAGATGTTGTGGGTTTAATCCCCACTCTCCACATTTATTTATTTTTCTCATTTATTTTTCTCCTAACTATCTCAGCTAGTCAAGAGGTTGTGGGTTCAATCCCCACTCTCCATTTTTATTTATTTTTTTCTCCTTTATTTTTCTCCTAACTCTCTCATCTATTCAAGAGGTTGTGGGTTCAACACCCACTCTCCACATTTATTTTTCATTTAATTTTTCTCATAAATTTTTTTATGTAGTTTACATTTGGTGAGGTCTTGGGTTCAATTCCCAATGACCTCAAAAAATTTTAATTTTTTTAAAACATAGTTATTTTTTCAATTTTTGACCGAGACCACCAATTTCCAGCAAGCTGGAAATTTGGTCTCTTCCAATCCATTTTCTCTCATTCTTATGTTTATTTTGTAGTATTTTGATTGACATTCAGTCAGCCACCTTAACCTTATATGAACATCACGTTTTTAATATTTTTATACACACGAAACACATCATTTTAACATACAATTTTCGGACGTCAAACATAGTAAATTTTCAGCGCGCACATGCTCAAAACAGTCAATTTAATATACTTTTCTGGAATATATTCTTCATCCCTTACTTGATTTCCGAATACACATTCAACATATAATCACAACCAGACCTAAGATTATCTACCAGAAGACATATCAATGCATGCCTTAAATCTTTCAAATGATATAATGACACGGCATACAACAGGGAAAACCTTAGTTTTTCAATCGCGATTAAACTGAACCTTAAGTGTCTCTTGGGAAAGGGAACAAGAGATAAGAAACCCATACCTGAAGTTGTTCAAAAGATGATTCAATAGTGCTCCTATTTCCCACCGAGCCAAAGTTTCACTACAAAAACAACAAGAAAAATCCGTTGAGAAATTGATTATTATTTTTGTTTTTTAAGATTATTTTTCTTTTGAGTTTTTACTTTCATGTTCTTGATGAAATTTAGCATTCACGTTCTTCTCTTGTTCTTTTGGTTTATGGTAGATCGTTAAGTGGGAAAGAGAAGTGGTGAGAAACGTGTGGTTCTGTTGGCTTAGGATTAGGAGATTAGGGAGAGACTTAGTCAAATTAGGACTTATTTCAATTATTTTAATTAATAAATAAAAATCTCAGTTTTTCCTTTTTCTTTAATAACCAATTGAATATTAATTAATTAAATTAATCCACAATATAAAATAAATCGAATTAAATCATTGCTCCCACCAAGGTTCAAACCAGGAAGATTTCGTTCAAAGGGTCAATTTTGGCCCTTTCTATCCAAATTGCCCCTCCACTTAATTAATTAATTAATTAAATACTTAGGTAATTACATTTATACCCTTAGCCTTGAGACAGACCTTTTTACCCATAGACCCTCCAAACTTAAGATTACCTCTTTTTAAGTCTGATTAAGACTCATCCGGGTAGATCTACATATTCGGGTGCCCTACATGGCTGGATCAACCTTTCCTAGTTCAACTAAATCACCAAGTTGGTTGGCTTGGTTGTTGCTAGGGTTCAGAGGTCTAGTTTTACGCACATAAATCTGTGTGAACCCGGTCTAATCCTGGCACTCTAGATACATTAATCATTACTTAGCACAACCATTTTAGGGTTGTTACATTATACCCCCCCCCCCTCTTAGAAATATTCGTCCCCGAATGATACTTCTAATAATTTAGCACAATGCCAGTCATATCATAACATAGTTACTATACACAGTCAAGCAATAACAACCAGGAATAGAGAACATAAGGAACTTAGACTTAGAGTAGAAAGTCTAACCTCAAGAGGTGAAAAGATGAGGGTAGCAGGATCTCATATCGACCTCGGCCTCCCACGTAGCACCCTCACCAAGATGATTCCTCCACAATAGTTTCACTGTGGCAATCTCCTTATTCCTCAGTAGCTTGATTTTTCTGTCTAAAATCTCAACAAGTACCTCCTCATAGGACAAGTCTTCATCAACCCCTAAACCTTCAACAGGCAGAATCGATGTTGGATCACCAAGGAACTTCTTTAACATAGAGAAATGACAGACTGGATGAACAGAAGCTAGCTCCGTAGGCAACGCCAACTCATAGGCCACATCACCCACACACTGTAGGATCTCATATGGCCCAACGTACCTCAGACTCAACTTCCCCTTCCTGCCAAACCTCATCAACCCCTCAATAGATGATATCACCAAATAGAGCTGGCCACCAACATCAAACTCTAAGGGCCTTTTTCTTATGTCTGCATAAGACTACTGCCACTGTAAGCAGTAGCCAACCTGTCCCTAATCACTCTGACCTTCCCTAATGCCTTATGAATGATTTTTGGACCCAAAATGGATGACTCTCCAACCTCAAACCATCCAACTGGACACCTTCTACCATACAGTGCCTCAAAAGTTACCATCTCGATGCTGGAGTGATAGTTGTTATTATACGAGAACTGTATCAAAGGTAGATGGTCTTCCCAACTACCTCCGAAGTCAATCACACACGCACTAAAAACATCCTCAATGTGGGTTGTACTTCCCATGCTCAACCTGCTCAAAGCATCAGCAACAACATTTGCCTTACCTGGATGGTAGTGGACATTCATGTCATAGTCCTTCAACAGCTCCAACCATCTCCGCTTACGTAGGTTCAACTCGCTTTGCGTGAATAGTTTTGGAGACTCTTGTGGTCTGTGAACACATCCACATGCACTCCATACAAGTAGTGCCTCCATAGTTTCAGTAGAAACACCACAGCTACCAACTCTAGGTCATGAGTGGGATAATTCTTCTTGCGAACCTTGAGCTGTCTGGACGCATAAGTTATCACCTTACCACCCTTCATAAGAATAAAATCCAAACCAACCCTAGATGCATCACAATAAACAGTCTAATTCTCAGCACACTTAGGCAAAGTAACCACCGGGGCTAAAGTGAGTCTGTCCTTGAGCTCCTGGAAGATCTTCTCACAAGTCTCCGTCCATTCGAACTTGGATTTCTTCTCAAAGCTGCCAGTGGGGCAGCAATGGAAGAAAAACCCTCCACAAACCTGAGGTAGTAACCAACCAATCCCAAAAAGCTACGGATATCTGTGGAAGTAAGATGTTTTGGACATTTCTTCACAGCCTTAGTATTCCTGGGGTCCACCTCCACACCCTGATCGAACACAACATGACCCATGAAGGTCACTAATCTGAGCCAAAATTCACACTTGCTGAATTTGGCATATAACTGATGTTGTCTAAGTACATCCAAGGTTTGTCTCAAATGTTGTTCATGCTCTTCCTTGGTCTTAGAGTAGATGAGGATGTTATCAATGAATATTATGACAAAAGAATCAAGGTATTTATGGAAGACTTGGTTTATGAGATCCATAAATGCAGCTGGTGCATTAGTGAGACCAAATGACATGACTAAGAACACATAATGACCATAATGGGTACAAAAGGTTGTCTTTGAGATATCTCCATCCCTAATCCTAAGTTGATGATACCCGAAATGAAGATAAATCTTCGAGAAGAAGCTAGACCCTTTGAGTTGATTGAATAATTCATCTATTATGGGAAGTGGATACCAGTTCTTCATACTGACTGTGTTGAGTTTCCGATAATCTATACACATCCTAAGGGTTCCATCCTTCTTTTTTACTAACAGCACTGGAGCGCCCCAAGGGGATATGCTCGGATGGATGAAGCCCTTATCAGTGAGATATTTTAACTGCGGCTTCAAATCTTTAAGTTCACCTAGAGCCATTCTGTAGGGAGAGATTGAAATTGGTTTATTATCGGGCTCTAGGTCGATGCCAAAATCAATCTCTTGAGGGGGAGGGACTCCAAGCAAATCATCGGGGTAACATCTTGGAACTCATTCACTACAGGCACAGAGTCTTTGGAAGGTTTGTCATGATCTAAATCATTGACACTCACAATATTGAATATCAATCCCTTGGACATCATTTTATTAGCTTTTAGACTTGAATCAAGTGACTTGAACGACTTACATTGTACCCCTCCCAAACCAGTTCTACTTCATAAGGGAAACAGAATCTCACAACCCTACTACGGCAATCCATGAAGGCATAACATTTAAAGAGTCAGTCCATACCAAATATAATAGCGTAGTAATTAATGGATAACTCAACAAGGTCTGCACACATAATCTTTCCACATACTACTATTTGGCAGTCTTCACGAACCCTATCAACTCTTACATTTTTTGTTGTAGGATTACTAACTACGATGGGATCATGCAAAACCTCAGGTAGTGTATCAGAAGTAAGAGCAAGAAAGGGAGTCACAAAATAAAGCATAGACCCTGGATCAAGGTAAACAAAATAGTGGTAAATAATAGTCACCAATCAGCACTCAACATGCTGACTTCAGACATATTAACCTCATACTAGCATAATAAAACCATGCACGTTCAACCAAATCCTAATTAAGGCTACTACCCGATATTCAACCGAAGTGCCTTACCCTACACCCTAGACTGAGTGTGGAAGAATCGTTGTCTTCCTTGGCGCTCTGCATTGGACCACCTCGACCGAACCATTCTCCTTCCCTTTTTCGACCTCTCATATACCGACAATCCTTCATCATGTGACCTGGTTTTTCCCACCTGTAAACAGTGTTAGAGCCCCTCATACACTCTCCTCCATTAGTTGCCACCTTCTACAATGGTAAGTCTCTCCTAAGGTGTATCTCTTTCACTGTTCTCTTAACTATAGCTGCTCTGATCCCTATCATAACGAACCCTTGGGATGAACTTTGACTCCCCTTGGTTTTGGAGATTTTCTTCTTAAACCTGGGCTTATTCCTTATTTCAGTACTACTCTTCCATAAAATTATTCTCAGCTTGCCTTGCCTGTTCTTGCCCTATATACTTCATCTTCCCTTCCTAAGTTTTCCTCCACGTTGTGGGACATGGACCATAAGTCTGGAAAACTCCATACTGGCATGAAAGCAAGCTGCCATCACTTCTCCTCGAGATTCCTCAACCATCTTAGATTCAGTGTACGGGATTATTCATCGCCCGTGAAGTCCCTTACCCTTCTACTATGGTGCTTGCAGTTGGGTTCTCTCTGTGGAACACCTTTTTTGCTCTTCCTGGGCTTGTCCAAGTCGATCTTGTTAAGGTGATGGATTGGGCCATCTGTACCAGGCTAATCCTCACTTCTCCATCTGTCAACTCAGCTGTTACATGCACTCCATTCCAACACCTGGGGCCCTAAGGAGGAACTTGGTTGCCCCAGCAGCTGCTTCAACATTCAACCTTTCTCTGACCACGTTCCTCCTTGTGTCATTTTCATGAAAAAGTAGAATTTGATGTTTGGATACACTCATCCACCAAAGGAATGAGACTTAGAGAAATCACGATAAAGAATCAGAAGAAGGAAAATTTTCCTACCATCATGTATCTTCTAATTTATGATCGTGGTGCACATTCACTACCATAAGTTCGAAACTACTCGATGTGATTGATGTGAACTTACTAACCCCAGACGAGATTTGGCATCGTTGACCTCAAAAGGTCGCAGACAAACTACACCCAGTCTCGTTACTTTCACCTATTAAATTTTTAGCGGAAACTTGAACATTTGTTTTTGTTTTAATTAACTTTATAGTGAGAAACATTGAATTCGTATAAGACTATCTACATAACTCAAGCTTTCACAACAATGCATCTAATATCATATAATCAAATGAAGACTCTCAATATCTGTATAAATATAGAGTTTGCCCAACATGGAACCAATACAATATCTGCAAATTCTGGAAAGAAACAACCAGTAGATCATACTCCATTAGCTAATATCTACGTCTAATTCTAGAACACAATATAAGAATCCTCGAAAGCCTGAGGGTCCTACAAAAATCCGAATGAATTATCCACGACGAGAATTTCAAGAGAATTCATAAGTCTAGCATCCAGCCGCACCTACACCTAAAAGTAGAGAGTTTAGGGATTAGTACACCCCTTAATAATACAAGTATGGTATATTCAAGCTCCACCAAGTAACATGCTTATTAAGAAGAGCTCTCTCCTAACGATATGAATTATAAAGTCAAGTTAGTAGACTTGCAAAATTTGATTAGGAAAGTCATGCTTAGATAAAACCATGCATCATCAAACGTCACATAGTTGCACACATCACGTAACATTTGCTTATTAGCACATAACATTGCATATCTTTCGTCCCATAATGACATGAGACCCTTGAATCAGACTTGACATTAGAAATTTCCCAAAATAAGGGCTCAACTATGGGACCGAATCAACAGGAGCCTTGTTTAAGCCAACACAGAGTGTTGCTTCATTCAATTTATACGTAATTAATTTTCATTCGTTCCTTAAGCCAGTGTAAAAATCAGCCATACCTCGGAGTACGTATTACATCTTTGGGTTCGCTGTGCAATGACCAAGAAGACCCTAAATGTCCCTTATTTAAGTCTAGCTCACTTGATTATCCTATCCTAACACCTTTGGTATCGTTCTTTCATGATTTGCATTACTTGAGGTTGGACTGATTCTTCTTTGGGACTTTAACCTTACCGACTAGATCATGTGAGCATCATGAAATCCATGTTTACTACAACACAGAATGAGATAGAATCATCACCGTTCAACAGTGAACCAAAACATACTAGCGTAGATATGTAGTTCGAACCACCCTGCTAGAACCCTATATTGGCAGTATAGGTTTCAAATCTATGAATATAGGGACCCATACCCATTCTGGATGGCAGTCTATTCTCATGAGAATACAACGAACCTCTGCCTTCCTGAAAGAAAGAATCGTCAACTCATAGCTGCCGATCGGTGCCCTACAGTAAAAAGTTCCAATTGGCATCATCTCATAGACATGCATAGAAGATGCTTCTAGCAATGAGGGATCATAGCCTTCATTATATGATTTCTTCATCTCATCAATCTATTAAGTATGCATTACATCAATATTTTATTAGAGTGTTCATACCAGACTGGTCCTCAAGAGAAAGGTTCATTACTTGACACTCTTTATAGGTGATGTACGGGTCTTGGTTAACATACTAGGCTCATTGAGACTATCTCATCACCTTTCGCACTATCCTCTTATATTGTTTTCACACAACCACATCACCAGATAATTTAACTTTACAAATTTAAATCTTCATAATTACTCACACCTCTACGTGAATGTTCACTTCATCGTATGCTGGCATTTGGCCCTTTATGTGTTTCACATCTCTTACTTACCCCTATGGGTGTTCATTACTCATCCCATAACATCGTATGTTTTACTTACTTTTCAATTCATGATAACTTATGAGTCCACACATACACTCATGGGCCTTCATTCATAGATTGTCTAAGTGATTCATATGTTACCAAAGATATATGGTCCAAGACTTAATGCCTCTGTAGAAATGCAAGATATTGTTTTCGATCTTTTAGCGGCAGGCATTCATTAAATTATTTTGCTTATGTATGACCTAATTGTCAATACGGAATTGGCAAGGGAACCCGAATTTGAATCCCAAAATTTAGTACACTTAATCTATTGTAAAACTTGATAATTGTATTTTTTTCAGATTTGGGGGACCCTATTTGATCCCCTCATCACTCCCATAATATTTTCCTTATCTTTTCTCTCCTCGCTCACTTTTTCGATTTTAAAATGCAGCGGTTTATTGGATCAATTCCCACCGCTCATCTTTTTCTTTTAATTGATTTCTTAACTTCTCACCTATCAAGAGGTTATGTTCAATAACCCCATTCACCAGTCATTTTAATTTTTCTCCTTATTTTTTCATTTTTTTCTCCTAACACGCTCCATCTTGCAGAGGTTGTGGTTCAATCCCACTCTCCACATTTTTTTTCCCCTATATTTTCTTCATACTCTAATCATTCGAAACTCAAAGGTTTTGGTTCCATCCCACTCCACGGTTTTTTTTTTTTTTATTTTCTCCTTTATATTTTCTCTAACCTCTTATCTATTTCAAGAAGGTTGTGGTTCCATCCCACTCTTCCACATTTATTTTACTTTAATTTTTCTCATGGAATTTTTATGTAGGTTTTAATTTGATAAGGTCTTGGTTCAAAATTCCCAATGACCCTCATAATTTTAAAACAATTTAAAAAACTAGCTAATTTTTATTTTTGGCCGAGACCACCAATTTCCCTGCAAGCTGGAAATTTTGGTCTCTTCCATCCAGTTTGTCTCATTCTTAGTTGATTTTTGTAGATTTTGAGTGACATTCAGTCATCCAACGTAACCTTATTGAACATCACATTTTAAAAACATTTTTATACACGCAAAACACAACATTTTAAAACATACAAATATGGGTACAAAACACACGACAGTAAAATTTTCACACACCCTGCTTAAAACAGTCAACTATAAAATATATTTCCATAATATATTTTTTCATCTCTTCATGTTTTCGAATCCACATTCAACCCTAATCACACCAGACCTAAAATGAAATGAACCAGAAGACATACAAACGCCAAAACCTGCTTTGAATCTTCAAATGTATCTAATAGACGGCGTGCAACGGGGACAAACCTTAGTTTTTCAATCGCGATTAAACTGAAACTTAAGGGTATCACATCTAGGTAAGAGAACGCATGATAGAAGAAAATCATACCTTAGGTTGTTCAAAGAGATTCATCCGTGGCTGGCCTATTTCCCCCTAATCCATAGTTTTCACCACCGAAACAACAAGCAAATCCGTCGAGAAATGATTTTTTACTTTTCGTTTTAAGATTGTTTGCTTTGAAGATTTTAGCTTTCAGTTCTTGATGAACTTTACATTCACTTTCTCTTTCTGCTCTTGTTCTTTGGGTTGATCGCATATCGTGAAGTGAGAGAGAGAAGTGCTGAGAAAACGTGTGGGTGTGTTGTCTTAGGATTAGGAGATTAGGGAGAGACTTAGTCACATTGGATTTATTTTAATTATTTTAATTAATAAAAATCTGATTTTTCCTTTCTCTTACTATCAGAAATTGAATATTAATAATAATTAATCCACTACATAATAAATCAAATTAAATCATTTGTCCCAACCATGGCTCGAACCCGGGTGAGCAAGATTTTGCTCAAAGGGTCAATTTCGCCTTTCTATCCAAGTGCCCCTCCCCCATATTAATTAGTTAGTAAATAGTGTAAATTTTAGGTTAATTTAGAATTCTACCATTAGCCTAGAAAAAGACATGTACCCCCTAGAGACCCTCCAAAATTAAGATTACCCCTTTTAAGTCCATTAAGACACATCTGGGTAGACCTCATATTTCGGGTGCCTACATGCTGGACCCAACCTTTCTAGATCAACAAACTCCGAGGGCAGTTGTCGATTTGGCTGTTGCAGCAAGGGTTTCAGAGTCTTGTTCTACGCGCATCAATCTGTTGTGAACCCGTATAATCGTGGGTTTCTAGATACATTCAGCATACTTATAATAGCCATTGTAGTTTTTACAAAAGACTTGCTCCCCACACTTGGTTTTTTTTCAATCGTTTCTCATTCTAACTTCTAAAAACACTCCTACACATCAAGATATATTTTCTTCTTCCATGAATCATAAACCTTGAAGCATATTCACATTCAATGTAGATCTAAGACTTAAGTCTAAGAGTTTCTTTCAAACTCATCAGAACGTCCATTTGAATCATTTTTTGAGGAGTCTTTTACAATTTCGAGGTAATTTTTTTTTCAAGACTCTAATAAGTGTGTACTGAGAGTGATGAGAAAGTATTCATAATTATATTTCATTATCATGATTCTCATATCACGATCCATAACTCTTGAATTCATAATTCACAATTCAAGAGAGAGTTAAGAGTAGATTTTTCCCGAAACAACACTTTGAGTCCAATTGTGAATCTTTATATCCAACTTATTGATTTGAACTATGTTTGAGGAAAGTAAGTAAGAAAATGAGAAGAGTTGTTTTCACGAGTTCCATATTACTTTGTAACCCTCAAGTCAAGTCGTTCATGCCCACAACTTTCGCATGAACTCCACACTACAAGAAAATATACATACGACAAGATTAATTTGGTGACATTTGAAATAAATGTCAGAAAATAAATAATTTCACGACATTTAAGTATAAAACAATGACATTTGATGTCAAATGTCGTAAAAATATTGACATTTGGTATCAAATATCATAAATATAATGACATTTGGTCCAAAATATCACTATGATAATGACATTTACTGCAAAATGTCATTACTTGTAGCAATTTGTAGCGAAAATGTCGTTTTAACGATCACATTTTGCTGCAAATGTTGAATATAATATGACAGTTATTACAAAATATCATAAGTTTTAGTGACATTTAGAAAAATTTCACTTAAATAGTGACATTTAATATAAATAACAAATATATTATGACATTTACCGCAAAATGTCATTGATTTTAGTGAAATTTAGGAAAAATGTCACTAAAATAGTGACATTTAGAAAAAATATCTCTGCAATAGTGACATTTATTGTAAAATGTCGTTGTTTTTAGTGACATTTAGCAAAATGTCATATAAATTATGATATTTGCTACAAATGTCGAATAGAATAATGATATTTATTGCAAAATGTCATTATTTTAGCGATATTTAGCGAAAATGTCATATAAATGATGACATTTGTTAAATATGTCGAAAATAATATGACATTTATTAGAAATATCATTGGTTTTATTGACATTTAGAAAAATTATGCTTAAATAGTGACATTTAACATAAATGTTGTATATATTATGACATTTACACCAAAATGTCATTGATTTTAATGACATTTAGAAAAAATGTCACTAAAATAGTGACATTTAATGTAAAATGTCATTGATTTTAGCAACTTTTAGAGAAAATGTTGCTAAAATATCAACATTTAATACTAATGTTGAATATATTATGACATTTATTGCCAAATGTCATTGATACGAATTGACTTAGTGATTTGTTGTGAAAAATTGACGTTTTTTTCAATATAGCATATATTATGTCATATGTTGAAAACTGTCAGGCATATTAATGACATATTAACGACCTGTTTTTAGTCGTTTTGAGCAAACAGATTTTTTATTTTCTTTCTGGAAAAACTGGCTGAGTCAGGATCCCACGATGGCCCGTCATAGCACGATGGCCGTCGCGGGGTCTCGTCCACACACTTAATAATTTAGAAATTTGGGTACTGAGATCGAACTCTCTGAACGTCACGACGCGGTGGCGAGGACGGACCGTCTGCATGCGTGACGGCCGTCACAGACCTTTTACTTACTCGAGTCTCTTAGCTTTGTTACGAGTTAGTAGGACGTCCGTCCGCAGGGCACGACGACCGTCACACAGGTTGCTTGACCCTGACTGGGTCGGATTTCTGTTTAATCTTTTAAGGGCCCATTTTGGAACTATTCTGCTTAATTATAAAGTTAGTGGTTTAATATTATAATTTCAATTACTTGGGGGTTAAAAGGGAGAACCTTGCAACAAGTAGTGGGGTTTTTTTACCATCTTTTTATTAACTACTTATATGAATTATTAGGGTAAAAGAGAAGGGTTGTGGAATAAGAAAAATAGAAAGAACAGAGAGAGAAGGAGAAACGAACGGAGAAGAAAGAACAAGAGGAAAGCAAAACTTGGAGATTGAGCTGTTGATCACGAATTCATCGTTGGAGGAGGTTATGGTTTATGCTTCGTAGTACACTCTTAAAGCGAATGAATGTATTGGGTAATCTTTTAAACCCTTCTATAAAGCTAAATTTTATCTTGTATGAATGTGATACATAATTGTGCTAACATAAGCAGATGAAGCTATTGAATCCTAAAAATCTTGAAAAACCTATCTGCCTTGTTAATGAGAATTTATTATGCCTTGGTATAAAAGAAGGCTTGAATACGAAAAGTGATGAAGAGTAGGGTATCGGGTGTCACGAACCGACACGTAGAATTAGAGGATCGGGTGTCATGAACGACACGTAGAATTTGGGGATCGGGTTGTCACGAACCGACACGTAGAATTAGGGGATCGGTCACGAATCGACACGTATTATATGTGAGCGGATGTCACGTACCGACACGCATAAATAAGCCTAATGAATCTTGAAAGACGTTAATATACTCATCTAATGAACCTAATTTTCAAATGGGCATGGATTTAGGCTTGAGCCCTCATGGGTGAACTTGGCGGTGCTGTATTATGATTATAGAACTTGTTTGATGCTACAACTTTGAGTATTGTTTGATTTATGATGTATTTGGATATAGATTGTTTTCTATTTTGGTTGGGGCCTATGATTACCTACTCAGTACTGTGTTTTGTACTGACCCTACGTGTTATGTTCTTATTTTTGTCTCTGTGGATTGCCGCAAACGTGCCATTCGTCGTCAACTCAGCTCAACTCTAGCCAGACTTCATCAAACCAGAGTTAAGGGTGAGCTATTGCTTCTAGCTTGGACTGGATCTTTCCCGTCATTCTTGAACGCCTTAGATTCCGGCAATGGACTAGCTTTTTACTTATTTTAGCTTTTTAGATACTCTTAGATAGTAATTTGAGGAAGATGTTCTTTGTTGGATGACTTCCAACGTTTTGGGAATAAATAGTATTGATTTTTATAAGTTATTAATTCGTTTGTCCATTAATGGTTTTTAAGTCTTCCGCATTATATTTTGTTTATTTATGGTTAAACATTGGAATCTGATGGGGTGTGGTCGCTCACACAGTAGGATAATTTGGGGTGCCCACGTCCGCGGCCCGTTTGGGTCGTGACAAACTTGGTATCAGAGCATTATTTCGTATTCCCATCACACAGAACGGTCTAGTAAGAGTCTTAAGAACGGTAGGGGACGCCTTTACTTTCTTGAGAGGCTCCTAAGTCCTTAGGAAAATTCTATCCCTTCTTTCTTTCGTGCTTTACTTGATCAAATTGGTATCTATGTGATCAAATTGGTATCTGACCATCTTCCCTCTATTTCGTAGATGGTTAGAACTCGAGCAACAAATTCGCCATACACCAGCAACCGACAAGACAAGATTGTCTGAGCCATCTGAGCCGCCTCTGGGGCTGTACTCGAAGAGAGCAAGGACAAAGGCGCGGTGAGTCGTGGTAGGGACGTCCTATAGAGAAGAGGACAATACCTTCCCCATTCTATATAAGGGCGTTGACTCCTCACACCGACTGAGAAGGTACTAAGAGATGGTGAGGACGGGGAAACTGAGAAAGTGCAGAATGAGGGAACTACCACCCCCAACCTACCCCCAGAGATATTAATCAGGTTCTTGATTATCTTAGCGGGTTATCTGATCAAGGCAGACACTTCCATGTTTTCTGCACCAGCACCTCAGGTCCGGAGTACGACAGGCCGCTGCTGAGCTCCCCGCATTGATGCCTCATTGGAAATAGCACGTTCCCTCCCCTCGTTGACTACAGGGCCTATAATGACAAGCGATCAGCATGAACTTTTCAGTAAGTTCTTGAATTTGAAAACCTACCATCCAGTCTTCAAGGTGCTGAATCTGAGGATCTCTATGATTTTCTTCTTGTTGATTGTGCATGAGTTTACTACATAACATGGGCAATAGTGGAAACGATTTGGTGTTGAGAGTTTGTAACCATCCGTTTCAAGAAACGCCAAATATGGTGGCGGTCACCTGTTGAGGTCAACCCGCACAGCACCACCTATACTTGGGCGTCATCTCTAGCTTAATTATGAGAATTACATCCCCGTACTTGAGGGATAAGAGAGAGATGAGTTCTTGCGCCGAGAGAAGGAAAATGACGGTCACGCTCTTGGCGTATAGGCTAATTTTCGAATTATCCTAGGTATGCCCCCAGCTTTTCTCCCGTTTACAAGCGGATTCGCCATTTTGTAAAGGGCTGAGGTTAGATCTGGGATTTCAGCCTTACATTTAGCGGCTACAGCGAAATCCGCTCCATGAATTGTAGACTCGTGATAGAGGTGGAAGGTAGTTAAGCCAGATTACTTCACCATGGCATCGACTCTAAAAGGTTTCAAAGGGAGGTGAGTTTACTGGTTCTTACTCTAGAGGACATGTTCTAGGATGTTACTCATTCCGACAATTCATCAGTCTTCACTACAGACTGTAGTTAGGGGTCCACCCAGACCGGTCCATTTTCCTGAGTTTGGAGGTTATTCCCAAACCTCGTCATTCTACCGAGAGCTATGCTAGACCCCCGATATGTTATGATTTGGGGAGGACTGGACATATTAGGTTATAATTTCCCAAATAGAGTTATAGACCCCAATAGTTAGAGGAGAGGTGGTCATTGTGAGTGGCCGTTCCATTCTGGAGGACGTGGTGACCGAGGTAATGGTGGTCCACCAAAACGGTCGGGGTGATGGAAAACTGGAGTCTATACACACCACAATGGAAGGGGCAATGGGCATACAGGGATAGGGCCCATTGTTACGCTTTTCTCTGGGCAGTCTGAAGTCGGAGGCATAGATGTTGTATCACGGTAATCTTTTGTTGTGATTGCATGGCTTCTGTATTATGGTGATCCTGGCTCACATTTTCATATTATCTTCCTCATCTTTCTACTAGTTCCTTAATTTACATTGGAATTGATTGACATTCCTATTCGTGTTTCTCTCCGGTGATGAGTCTGTGATAGTTAAAAGGCATATAGGTCTTTTCTGGTGACTTTGTGGGAAATATCATGTCGACTTGGTTCTCTAGAAATGGTGATGTCCGATGTATTCTGGGTATGCTTGGGCTTTTCTCCAAATTTTGGCAATCGTAGATTTTAATCTAAAATGTAACGTTGTCCACGCCGGGACAGATCTTTAGTATGGTTGGAGGGTAACTACACTTCCACTCCAGTTCGTATCATCTCCTTTTCTTCGTGCTAAAAAATGGTAGTAAAGGGTGTTTTAGGCCTTTCTTGGCACACCTCAGGGATGTACCTCTGCCCAGTACCTTCGATTGATTCCCGGTTCGGTCGTTCTTGATTTTCTGGATGTGTTCCTTGCAGACTTCCTGGTATGCCACCAGACCGGATATTGACTTTTGCTTGATTTGGAGCCGGTACTCCGTCCCATTTCCATACCCCCTTATAGATTGCTCCAAGCAGAGTTAAGGGATTAAAAAACCCAACTGCAAGAATTGTTAGGGAAAACTTTATAGACCGAGTGCATCCCCTTGGGTGCTTCTGTTTGTTTGTGAAGAAGAAAGCTGGGAGTCTTCGGATTGCCTGATTACCGGCAACTAAATAAAGTAACTGTTAAGAACAGGTACCTCTCTTCCTCGCATTGATGATTTGTTCGATCATTTACAAGGTGCTGTGTCTTCGCTATGATTGCTTTGAGGTCTGGTTTCATTCAATTGAAAAACGGACCAATGTTGCCAAAGACTGCTTTTCGAACAAGGTAGGGCATTAATTATTTTCGTGGTAATGTCCTTAGGGCTAACGAATGTCCCCTGCTGCTTTTCATTGATCTGATGAACGGGATTTTTAAGCCATATCTGGATCTTTTTGTGTGATCGTATTACGTGAATGATATACTGATATAAACTCAAAGAGTAAGAGGAACATGAGGAGCACGTGATAATGGTATTGGAAATGTTGAGGGAGAAAAAGCTTTATGCCAATTCTCCAAGTGTGAGTTTTGGCTAGATTCAGTGTCTTCTTGGGGCCTTGTTTTTTCAAGGATGGATTAATGGTGGATCCGTCCAAGATTGAAACGTGAGAAATTGGGTAAGAACTACTAATGTTCAGAAATAAAGTAGTTGTTTGGTTAGCACCTCTACCGAACGTCGATTTGTCAAGGGATTCTCTTCTATCGCTTCCCAATTGAACGACTTGTGAATAATAAAATGTTCCCTTTGTATGGTTTGGATGAATGTGAGAAACTTTCAAACAAAAAAACTTAAGACCTTGCTGACTACCGCCCTACCTTCACCCTTGCCAGTAGAGGGTAGAACTTCTTTTTTATTGTGATGCAACCTTTCCTGGTTGGGTGAATGCTAATGCAAGCAGAAGAACCGTAATGCTTATGCTTCGATACAATTAAAGGTGTGAACTTAATATCTGACCCACGCTTTGGAGTTGGCTGGGTGGGTGTTTGGCATTAAAGCAATGGAGACTCTAATCTAATTTGGGTTTAAGTGTG
>JAKWJA010001254.1:0-15555 GCA_027704765.1 Solanum habrochaites
CCTTTTAGCGAATCACGTGGACAATTAGAATTATGCCCAAAGAGTCCTTTGTTATAATTATATGTTGCAACATTTTGGTTATATGTTGCAAATTTGGACAACAAGAAAATAATATGTTGCGAAGAATAAAAAATCAAGGAGTCACTAATAGACAATTTTATGATTTAGGAAAGGAAAAATCGAAATTTGAACCATGTTTTAGTTATTAAGAACACAATAATTATTATAATAAGGTATAACATGTGATACAACGATTTAGCAGGTTGTTATATAACTATCATATGGATTACTAGGACAATACGATTGAAATAGTAATATGATTGCTTTTATAAATATAATTGCATAATCCAATGGAGAGTGTTGTTAACGATCATTAATTAAAAAATTTTTGTTACTTTTAGATTTATTGTAGGACTATATATTGGTGTAACATATCGAATTACGTGATAATTAGTCGAAATTTTAAACCCAACAAGAGTCATTTGTTAGAATAATGTGACCAACAGTTCGTTATAGGTTGCCAATTTAACAACTAAACTGCATATGTTGCTACACATGAAAAATTAAGGAAACTAATAGATGATTTGATGATTTTTAGGAAAGAAAAATTGAAATTTGAACCAAATGTTATGATTATCTAACATAAATTATTCAATACTAATATGTATAACATTTGGGAACAACGATTAGAAGGTTTATATAACTATCATACAATTTACTAGGACAATGATAATGACTAGTGAGATTATTGTATTTATCAAATATAATTGATAATAATACAACGGAGCGTGTTGTTACAACCATAATGTTACTTAGACATATGTAGGACTATATATTGTGTTACATATCGAATCAAGTGACAATTTAATTGAAATTAAAGCCTAAAAGAGTCATTTGTTATTATGATATGTGCAATAGTTTCTTATATTTATGAGAATTTGACAACAAAAACTGAATATGTTGCACACATGCAAATAAAGGAGACTCTAAAGACGATTTGATCGATTTAGGAAAGGAAAAAGTTCTACATCCGCTCGAACCAAATTAGTGATTCAGAACATTAAATTAGTAAAATAATAAGGTGTAACATTTGGAACAAAGAAACGACTTAGAAGGTGTTATATAACTATCATATGGATTTACTAGTACAATGTATGATGAACTAGGGAGATGTCTTGATAAATATAATTGATTAATCACAACGGAGAGTGTTGTTCACAACCCATATGTTACTTAGACATTTTGTAGGACTATATATTGTGTTGTTACATATCGAATCACGTGACAACTAATTGAAGTTAAGCCTCAAAAGAGTTCAGTGTTATAATTTATGTTGCAAATAGTTTCTTATATTAGCGAATTTGACAACAAAAACTGCATATGTTGCTTGCCAGGATGAAAATCAAGGAACTCTAATAGACGATTTGGATCGATTTAGGAAAGGATAAATTTTAATTTGAACCAAATTTTAGTGATTTTAGAACAACATTATTAATACTAATACGTATAACATTTGGAAACAACGACTTAGAAACGGTGTATTAACTATATATGGATTTACTAGTACAATGTAGATGAAATAGTGAGATGATTGTCTTTTATAAATTAATTGATATAATCTACGGAAGAGTGTTGTTGTTACATCCATAATGGGTTACTTAGAATGTTGTTAGGGACTATATATTGGTGTGACATATTTAATCATGAAACAATTTAATTGAATTAAGCCTCAAAAGAGTCATTTGTTATAATAATATGTTGCAAAAGTTTTGTTATAAGTTGCGAATTTGACAACAAACACTGCGTATGTTGCTACACATGAAAAATCAAGGAGATACTAATAGTCCATATGATCGATTTAGGAAAGGAAAAATTAAAATTTTAACCAAATTTTGGTGATTTAGAACATAAATAATTAATAATAATAAGGTATAACATTTGGAATAACGATTTAGAAGGGTGTTATATAACTATCATATGAATTTACTAGGAAAATGTATGATGAACTAGTGAGATGATTGTCTTTATAAATATAATAATTGCTATACTCTAATGGTGAGTGTTGTTAACAAACATAATTTGTTACTAAGACATGTTGTAGGACTAAATGTTGGTGTTACATATCGAATCACGTGTCAATTTAATTGAACTAAACCCAAAAGAGTCATTTGTTATATTTATATGTTTCAACAATTTCGTTATATGTTGTGAATTTGACAACAGAAACTGCATATGTTGCTACAGATGAAAAATCAAGGAGACACTAATAGACGATTGTGAGGAGTTAGGAAAGGAAAAAAAATTTAAATTTGAACCAAATTTTAGTGATTTAGAAACATAATTATCAATAATTAATAAGGTTATAACATTGGAACAACGATTTAGAAGGATGTTAATAACTTATAATATGGATTTTACTAGGACAAAAATAATGAAATAGTGAGATAATTGTTCTTTATAAATAAATGCGATAATCCAACGGAAGAGTGTTGTCACATCATAATTTGGTACGTCGAAATGTTGTATGACTATATATTGGTGTTACGTATCGAATCACGTGATAAATTTATTTGAAATTAAGCCTCAAAAGAGTATTGGTTTAATTATATATGCAATATTTCGTTATATGTTGCGAATGTGACAACAAAATCTGCATATGTTGCTACACATGAATGAAAAATCAAGGAGACACTAAATAAACGACTTGATCGATTTAGAAACGGAAAATGAAAATTTGAATCAAATTTAGTGATTTAGAACACAAATAATCAATAATAATAGGTGAACATTGGAAAAAAGATTTAGAAGGGTGTGATATAACTATTATTTGGATTTACTAGCGATGATGATGACACCTAACGAGATGATTGTCCATATAAATATAATGTTATAATTCATGGAAGAGTGATTGTTTAAACGACAATACTTTGTACTTAGACATGTTGTAAGACTTTATATTGTTGTTACATACTGAGAATTTAATTGACTTAATCCCAAAAGAGTCCTTTTGTTATAATTATATCGTTGCAACAATTTCGTTTATTTTGGCGAATTTACAAAAGAACTGCATTGTTTGCTATAGATGAAAATCAAAGATACACTAATAGACTATTTGTCGATTTAGGAAAGGATCAATTGAAATTGGGATGAAATTTGGTGATTAGAAACTAAATAATCAATAATTATAAGGTAAGAACATTTGGAATAAACGATCAAGCATGGGATTATATAACTATCATATAAATTTACTAGGAAAATTGAATATGACCACTAGTGAGATATTGTCTTTATCAATATAATAATAGCTATACTCCACTGGTGAGTGTTGTTTACAACCATAAATTGTTAGGTAAGACATGTTTGTAGGACTAAATGTCTTGTGTTACATATCGAATCACGAGTCATTTATTGAATTTAGCCCCAAAAGAGTCTTTGTTATAATTTATGTCACGACCCAAAACGGGTCGCGGAGTGGCACCCCACACTTATCTTCTAGTGAGCGCACCAATCACCACCAATCTAACACCCCACATTCAAACCATCAATAACATAATATAATGCGGAGACTTAAAACTCATTGACAAATCACTTAAATAACTTCAAAATTTATACTTATCATCCCCCAAAATCGGAAGTCATACCACAAGAACATCTATACCTCAAATACTAATCTAGAGTATCTACGAATCTACAAATAAGTAAACAAAGCTATTCCTGCCGGAACTTCAAGGCATCCAAGACATGAAGAAGATGATCCGTCCCAATCTAGAAGCTTTGCTCACCCTGAGACATCCGACGTGCTGAAGACGAGCTAGAGTTGCGTTTAGTTTAAGACCTGGTACGTTTCTGCCCCTTTGTCACTCCCACAATAACAAAGAAAAACAATTTCACAGTAGGGGTCGTACAAACCCCGAGTACTGATTAGGTATCATCTTAATATCATCCGGCCATTCAAATAGAAAGCATATATTTCAAGATATATAATAAAATCACTATAATTCTTAACAGGTGATAGCAAACTACGTATAAAAATCATTTATAACATCACCAACCCATCCATGAGGACTCAGTCCTCCACACCATACTCTTTTGGGACTGTTCTTTGGATAGATATATTCCATATTCAAGATTCATTATCTTTAAATCCCTCTCGTTTCGGTATTGACCTCCCGCTCCACTACTACTATCCTGGTGTCGAACGTGAAACACGTAATCCATGATACTATCCTGGTGTCGAACGTGACCCCCCCCCCAACCTTGTCCGACCATATCTATCCTGGTGTCGGTACGTAGACACTCTGATCCAGTATATACCTGTGCGGGCACGTGACACCACATCCATATACTATCCTGGTGTCGTGAACGTGACACTCCGATCCTCATCAATAACTATCCTGGTTGTCGGAACGTGAAACACCCGATCCATTTCTATCCCTGGTGCGGAACGTGACACACCCCGTCCTCTATTACTATCCTGGTGTCGAACGTGACACCCTATCCTCTAATCTCATTACTTTAGTCATCAACCTTCTTTAATCAGGCATCATCATTAACAAAGTTAAATTTAGGATTTAAGATTAAACAGCCTTATCATGCTAGTTGCTCACAAGTATATATAAACACATCATGCCTAAACCAATTAGCATATATAAAGGGTTTTTACAATACTATCAATACAGATCGTTCGTTATTAGTAGTTTATTATTGGAAATAGCAGAAACCCAGAACTAACCCTCCACGATAATTGTGATCAAGCATCTACTTTTCGCAAAGCTTTTGTTCCCTCTTTATCGCTTCTCCTCTCCCTCTCGATCGTTTATTCCTCCCTCTCTCTGTTCGTTCTTTTTTCTTATTCAACCCTTTTTCTTTTACTCCCTAATTAACACTTAATTAATATAAGATGATAACTACCCCACTAACTTGTTTCAAGGTTTCTTCCTTCTCCCCTTTAACCCCCAAGAATTAAATTGACTAACATTAAAACAACGAACTTTATTGCTAATCAGATAGTTCAACAACGCCCCTTAAAATATTTAACGATAAATCCAACCCCGGGGCGCATCAGGGTCACGCATCCGCTGACGGTCCGTCCTGCATGTCTGTCACAAGCTCAGGAGACTCGATGTCAGTAAATAGGTCGTGACGGCCTGTCATGCTGAGACGGTCCTCCTGCCACCCGGCGCGACTTCAGAGAGTCATCTCAGTACCCAATTTCTAGAATTCCTAAGTGTTTTGAACGACACCCCTCTACGTGTCTTCGTGCCTATGACGGTCCGTCGTGGATCCGTCGACTCAGCCATTTTTTCAGAATAAAATCTGCTGCTTCAAAAGGACTAAACAGGTCGTTACATTCAGCTCAACATTTCGTTTATGTTTGTGAATTTTGACAACAAAACTTCTATGTTACGTACTACCGATTACAAATTAAGGAGACTCCAATAGACGATTTGTCGCTTTAGGAAAGGACAATTGAATTGAACAAAATTTTAGTATTTGAACACAATAATCATAACATAAGGTATCAACATTTGGAACAAGATTTAGAAGGGTGGTCTTTATAAATATCATTTGATTTACTCAGGGAAAAACCTATATGAGAACTAGTGATATGATGTCTTTATAAATTATTTATTAATCCACACGAAGAGTGTTTTAACAAGAATTTTGTTTTTTATAACATGTTAGGAATATATATTGGGGGGTGTTACTACGAATTCACGTGAAATTTAATTGAATTAGCCCAAAAGGAGTCGTTTTTGTTTATATTTATTGTTGCAACTTCGTTATATTTGCAATTTAACAACACACTACATATGTTGCTTACAGATAGAAAATCAAGGAGTCACTATAGACATTTAAATTGCTTTAGAAAAGGAAAAATGAAAATTTGAACAAAATTTTAGTAATTTTAGAACACAAATAATCAATAACAATAAGGTATAACATTTTGAAACAACGATTAGAAGGGTGTTTATATAACGATCATTTGGATTCTAGACAATATTATTAACTAGTGATATGATTGTCGTTTATAAATATAATTTTATAATCCACTAATATTTGTTTTAACAAGGATAAATTTGGGGTTACTTATACATGTTGTAGGAATCTTAATTGGTGGTACATCATCGAATCACGTAACAATTTATTTGAATTAAGCCTCAACAGAGTCATTTGTTATAATTATATTTTCCAATAATGTTCGTTATACTTTTCGAATCTTAACAAGTGAACTTAATATGTTTCTATATATGAATACTCACAGAGACTCTAATTGACGATTTGATCAATTTAGCGAAAAGGAAAATGAAAATTTGATCAATTTGTAGTGATTTAGAAAATATTATAAATATAATAAGGTTAACATTTGGAACCACGATTGTAGAACTGTGTTTTCCAGAACTATCATATGGATTTACTTAGGACAATGTATGATGACTAGTGAGATGATTCTCTTAATAATATAATTCTATAACCACTGTCCAGTGTTGTCCAACCATATTTGTTACTTTTGACAATGTTGTAGGACAATATATTTTGTGTTACATATCGCCTCCACGTGACAATTTAATTTAATTAAGCCTCAAAAGAGTCATTTGTTATATTATGTTTCAATCGTTTCGTTATATGTTGCAATTGGACATTAGTAACGCATATTTTGCTACCATGAAAAAGCACGGACACACTAATGGACAAATTTTATCGATTGTGGAATGGAACAGGAATTTGAACAAATTTAAATGATTTTTAGAACATAAATACCATCAATATAATAAGTAGAATATTTCGCACAACAATTTATATTGTGTTATTTAACTTATATGGATTTACTAGACAATGTAATGAATAACTAGTGAGATGAGTGTCTTTAATAAATATAATTGATATATACCCGACGAGAGTGTTGTTAACAACCTTAGACATGTTTGTAGGACTAAATATTGGGATTACATATCAATCACGTGAGAATTTAATTGAATTTAAGCCTTAAACGAGTCATTTGTTATAAATTTTTGTTGCATGAGTTTTCATTCTATGTGCAAATTTGACAACAGAAACTGCATATGTGCTACGGACGAAAAAAATCAAGGAGACACTAACAGACGATTTGATCGATTTAGTAAGAAAGGGAAAATTTGAAATTTTAACCCAAATTTTGGTGATTAGGAAATAAATAATCAATAAATAATAAGGTCTAACATTGGAACACGATTTTTAGAAGGTGTTATATACTATCATTGAATTTACTAGGGAAATGATATGATTAACTAGTGAGATGCTTGTTTTTATAAATGAATTGCTAAATCCAATTGGTGGAGTATCGTTATTTTTAAACAAACATAATTTATAGACTTAAACACAGTATGTAGGACTAAATATTGGTGTTATAATCGAACACCTGACAATTTAATTGAGTTAATCCCTAAAAGAGTAATTTGTTATTAATATGACATTTGCAACAATTCGTATATGTGCGAATTCGCCAATAGAAACTGCATAGTTGCCTACATATGAAAAAAATCACGGGACCACTAAGAGACAATTTGATCAATTTAGTTAGGAAAAAAAGGAAAATTGAACAACTTTTAATGATTTAGAAACATATATATTCAATAAATAATAAGGGTCTAATATTAGAACAAACGTTTAGAATGTGTTATACAACATGATTTGGATTTCAAAGGCCAAGTATGATGAAATAGTGAGATAATGTCTTATAAATATAATTGATATAATCCAACGGAGCGTGTTGTTCACAACCAAATTTGTTACTTAGACATGTTGGGTCTGACTATTATTGGCGTGACGTATCGAATCATGTGACAATTTATGAATTTATCCTCAAAAGAGTCATTTGTTATAATTTAGTTCAATCGTTGCGTTATATGTTGTGAATTGACAACACAAACTGCATAGTGACCTACACATGAAAAATCAAGGAGAACTAATAGACGTTTGATCGATTAGAAAGGAAAATTGAAATTTAACAAAAATTTTGGTGTGTGATTTAGAACATAAATAAACAATATAAATGAGGTATAACATTTGGAACAAGATTTAAAAGAGTGTTATATAAATGTTATATGAAATACTAAGAAGAAAATATATGATTGAACTAGTGGAGATGATTAACTTATTAAATATAATTGCTATAATCAATGGTGAGTGTTGTTAACAACCATAATTGTTACTTTGTTGACACACTGTTGTAGGACTAAATATTGGTGTTTACCACAATAGAATCACGTGACATTTAATGACTTCTTAAGTCCAAAAGAGTCATTTGTTAAATATATGTTGCAACCCCCCCCAATTCGTTTATATGATGGAGGAGGTGACAACAGAAACTGCAATGTTTGCTACAGATAAAAAAAATTAAGGATTCTCTAATCGATGATTAATCGATTTTAGGACGAATTTTTTTTTAATTTGAACCAAATTTGAGTGATTGAGAACATCATTTATCATAATAATAAGGGATAACATTTGGGAACAAAAGATTTAGAAGAGTGTTATTAACTATCACATGGATACACGGACAATGTAAAAAGAAACTAGTGGATGATTGGCTTTATCCAATTATAATGATATAATCCAACGGAGAGTGTTGTTAACAACCATAATTTGTTACTTAGACATGTTGTAGGACTATATATTGGTGTTACAGATCGAATCACGTGACAACTTCATTGATTTAAGCCTTAAAAGAGTCATTTGTTATAATTAAATGTTCAAATAGTTTCTTTATATGTTGCGAATTTAACAACTGTAACTTAATATGTTGCTATAGATGAAAAATCAAGGAGACACTAATATACGATTTGATCGATTTTGTAAAGGAAAAATTGAAATTTTAACAAAATTTTGGTGATTTAGAACATAAATAATCAATAATAATAAGGTATAACATTTGGAACAACGATTTAGAAGGGTGTTAAGATAACAGAATAGGATTTATGGCAAAATGTATGATGAATAGTGTGAGATGATTTTCTCATATTAAATATAATGGAGATAATCCAAAGGTTGAGTGTTGTTTTAAACAAACCCATAATTTCATACTAGACATGTGGTAGGACTAAATATTGGTGTTACATATCGAATCATGTGACAATTTAATGGAATTAAAGCCCTAAAGAGTTCATTTGTTATACGTATAGTTGCAACAAATTCTTATATGTTGCGAATTTGACAACACAAAATTGATATGGTGCATACATATGAAAAATCAAGGGAGACACTAATGGAGATTGATCGACTTAGAAAAGGGAGGAAAAAATGAAATGGAACCAAAAGTTTTAGTAATTTAGAACACAAATTATCAAATTAATAATAAGGTTTATAACATTGGAACAACGATTGCGAGAGTGTGTTATATAACTCTCATTTGGATTTACGAGGACAATATATGATGAACTAGTGATTATGATTGTCTTTATAAATATAATGGCTATAATCCAATGGAAGTGTTGTTAGCGGCCATAATTTGTTACTTAGACATGTATGAGGACTATTTATTGTATACAATCTAATTACGGAAAATTTAATGGACTTTGCCCCAAAATAGTCATGTGTTATAGTATATGTTACAAACAATTTCGTTATATGTTGCGAAATTTGTTAAGACCCTCTTAGTCGTTTAGACAGGAAAATTTCAACCATTAATTATATAAACTTTTTAGTAGATTTACAATTAATTTATATGACTTATAAGAATGAGTGACATGATTTTTTTAGATTAATTAAAAGATTATGTTTTTGCTAATAATAATGAAAAAAAATGAATTAAATAAATAAATAAAATAAAATAAAAAGAAAAGGGGCAAGTTCCCTAACTTTTAAAAAAGCCTGTGACGGCTTATATGAGAAAAAAACTAGAAAGAAATATGCAGAGAATAAAAGAAAAGAAAGGGAGAAAGAAAAAAAAAAACGAGGAGAAAAAATCAATTTTTATATCAAGGATCAAGGTTAATTATTTTCATCTTTCTATAGTTTTTAATGTAATTAGGAGTAGATTTTTAGTAAAACGTGTATAAGTTTATACTAATATGTGAAACTAGTTTTTTGATTTCATGTACTGTATGCACAGTGTTATTACATTAATTATGGACTAGAGGGTATTAAATGAATATTATTGTTGGTGGATGAAACAATACATGTATAAAGATAAGTTTTATGTTGATTAATAACTTTTAAGTCATTTAAGAGTTTACATAGGAAATTGAGTGGGTTACTGTAGGTTTGGAAAGAAAAAAAGGATTGTAAGTTGTTTTTGATAAGTTAATGGTAATGGGTGGGTATACTAAATAGTATAGGATTTTAATGTGTGACATGTAGATCTGAAAAATTTGTTGGGGGTTTTAATTTTCTTTAAACTTTCTTTAATTATTATGAATTGTCAAAGTTGATAGTGTCATATAGTTAAAGATATGTAATTGAGTTTTTAGAAATTATTGATGGTGTCCCTTTGAAAGTATGTCAAGATTTCCAATGGATATTGATATTGCCGTCATAGCCATTTTGGGATAATAATTGGAACAATTATATTATATGGAAATATTAGGGTTGTAGTGTTTGGAGGAGAAAATTATGACTTTAAAGCTTTTGGGGGAACTTGAAATTTAAGAAATAGAGATTGACTTATTAGTTAAGAATCAAGATTGAGAAACTTTTATTATTAAATTTGGATAAATTGTTGGGTCAAAGTTAAACAGATAGTTAATATGAGTGTTGGAAGATTTGAATCTTATTGTTAGGTATTGATTTGAATAGTGTATTGATTTGAAAGTACAACAATGGAGGAAGGATGATAAAGTCCCGAAGTGATTGTTCGATAAATTGAGGATGGTGAATGTCTAAAAACTTCTTGTAAGTGTATCAAAGGTGGGTATGTCCTTGTGGTATGTTGGGACAGTAACGGGATGGTGATGGGTTGACTTGTCCACATGATTAATGCTAATGATGAAAAGAATGGGGGATTAACAAAAGGCAATGTGATTAAATTGTTATGTGTGTTTGTGTTGAGAAAGGGTTGAAGCTTTTGAATCATGTGATGTAACTCAGGTTTTGTGGTTGTGAATGTGTGAGTTATTGAAATGGTCATCTCCTCATTATTGTGGAAATTGTCATCTGATTATTTCTGCAGGCATTGTTGTGACAAGTGTTATGTGCATAAGAAAGAATGGATACTAAGAGGATTGTACCATTTCGAGGGAGTATCGCGAGCCGAGATGGGTACTATGATTTGAGGGTCGTGTCGTGCGTCGTGACCAAATGCAGGAAGGATAGTCCACCATGGGTCCCGGACGAAAGACAGTGGGTGTGTATACTAGGTCAGACATGCATCATTATCTTGACATTGATTCCATTGCATTACACATACTTATCATTATGAATTTGATATCGTGTTTTGCTGATATTCTGATTGCCTTTCTGCGGAACTTGTGATTGATCAATATTGAGCGGTTATGCGGATATGTGTTGGTTTTTTTTTTTTTTGTGATGTACTGTGATTGAGGAATGTAATTTGTTAAAGCGTTGTTGTGAGGATATGTAATTGTCTAACTATGTATTGGCTAGGTGCTATGTAATTGTGAGTTGTTAGCTTGGGTTGATTTTTTAATACAGGTTTGTGTAGTGGATGGGCGGTGGGGGAAGGTAGGAGTACCCCGTATTCATCCCCTTAGCTAGTGCTGTTGTTTAGAGGTTTACTGACTGAGACGTTTGGGTTGGTACTCACCCCTGCTTTCTACAATTTTTTTTGTAGGTAATGAGCCTGGATTTTGTTGTGTATTGTCATTCTCTTCTTTTCCCAGGCTTTTGGGATTTGTGAGGTGGTAGTGTGTCAATCTCAGCATACCTTTATTGTCTCCTAATTCTGATCTTGCTTTATTTAGAAAACAAGTTATTTGAGACTCAGTTTTCATTGAATCAATGTAATATTTTAGGTCTTGTACACGTGACTACTAGGTTTGGATTTTGTGTTTTTATTAAATTACTTTATATTTATTTTTCCACTTATTGTAATGGTGGAGGTTTTAGGCTGGATTGTCTTGTGGATAAGACGAGTGTCTCACGTCTTTTTTGTCGTGACAAAAAAGGATCAGAGCCCCAGGTTCATAAGATCTAAGTGTGGATAAGTCGAGTCTAAATAGAGTCTCGATGACGGTATGGATGACGTAAATGTACATATAGTCGAGAGGTTGCTTGTTGTTTTGTAGTGTAGTTTTTTGTAGGGACCTTTAGAAAATATCTTCACTTCTTGGATCTCGATGATGCGGACTTGGTCCCATTTTGATTGTTATCACTTTTCTCCATTCGCTTCCATTGATGTGAGACTCGGGCTAAGTTCCTTTTGTGAATCATTGGCATGTGTGTTTGTATTGGTTTGATGTTAGATCTTGGTTTAAGGTGGAAGATATATTATATGAAACGAATGCATGATCATATTTGACAAGAGTGGAGTACAGGTTAGTTCATTGTAGACATAATAATAATAAATATAGCTAACTTATATGGTGTAAGCAAAAATGGAGTGGTTTTCGACAATTAGAAGTTAAAATGTTTGAAGAATTGACTAGATAAGAAAATAGTTGTAATACAATGATCGAGGTGTCATACCATTAAGCAAAAATGATGTTGCACCTTCAGGTATGAATCACTATGTGGTTTAGTTTCAAGATGAGTGTATACCAAAAGAAGGGCATGAACGACTATTACAATGGTACAATGGGTACGTGGTTAGAATTATGGAGTGTGTACTTTTGATATTGACTTGCTTACAAAAGAATACAATAGTTTGGGTTAGATACAAAAACGAATATGGTAATATTTATAGCTATTTGTTGTGGATAAAGTGTGGACCTATTGGACATGAGCTTCTCATATATGATAGTTCTATGGTGGATGTTATGAATTTTCGACGATGTGTTCTAGTGGTCATGAAAACGGACATGTTGATTGTTAAGGGTAATATGAAAGACTTAAGGAGTGATCTATGGTATACATTCTCCGATGGATAGATTGGTGTTGAAATCAGTGTTTGGACCCAACTAGCTTGTTGGTATGGGTGGATGTGTTAAAAATATTTATAAGGAAGCTTTTAGTAGTGGATTTTGTATGGATATTATATGTTCAGATATAAAGGTATTATGAATTTTTAAATGAGTGGTGATTTCAGCGTAATGTCAAGAAATGGATCAATATGAATGACAAGCATATGAGTAAAGGGAAAGCCTAAAGAGTATACTTATGTTGAAGAAATAAGAGTTTTAGTAAGAAGTACGGGATAAAAGTAGGTAGTTCTGTGGTTGATTGGTATAAAATGGGTTTGAAAAGAAGCTTCATATTGATTAAATAGTTGATTTCGGTGGTTGATCAAGAGCTAACTAACGATGATAAAGTTTTTCTTATGTTCTTTGAATGTTAATCGAATGAATTAAAATTCAAGCAGAGTGAAAAACCATAAGGTTTTAATCCTCCAGAAACCTCAAATACAGAAACTGATACATTTTCTTAAGAGTGTGATTTCGTACAATACTTGTATTTATAAAGTTAATAAACAGTAAACAGAAACAAGCTGAATCAGAAAAAATTTAAAATACAAGAATTAATACAGTCCACGAACTATGGGTGTTCCGTAAGAAATTATCCCCTCACTGTCCCCAAGGTTATGATTAATTCTCCAAGATTAAAACGGATAAACTGTTAAAAGAAATAGCGGGGTACCTCAAAATTCTTTAACTCAACGGAATGAAGAACGCAACCAAGTCACACAGACTCAGTCGATCGACACTTGATTTTATTTGAGGGAAAAAATGCAGGAAAGGGGAAAAGAAAGAAGAAAAATTTCAGTCTTTTTTTAAAACAAAATCAAAAATTGACTTCCTTTTATAGCAATTTTGTCAGCAAGGAACATGTCTGTTCAGTGAAATCTGTTCAGACCCTTTATCCAGAAATGTTGTCTTTTGGAAAACAAAAGAAAAAATAACAACTTTCAAAAAATTGGTCTGTTAGGAAAATAACTACTTTTGGAAAAGTAAACGACTTTTTGATAAGTTAGTAACGACTTCGGAAAGAGTAAACTTTTCGGAATGTTACCGTTACCTGAAATTTATAAGAAAAAGGACTTTCATTTGCACTTTGCAAATGACTTTTCATTTTCTCTCCAAAGTAGTTCTCTCACTTTTGTATTTTCTGCTTTTCTTTCATTCACCACTTACTAAAACCCAACAATTCACCTCTTTGGGTGGGATTGTTTCCCTTACATTTGACTCCGGCCGAAGGAATGCAGGTTTTACATCACAGTACTACATGTTTCAACTTGCAATTCGAAAAGGGTTTTCGATGTTTGGCATCATGAGGATCCATTAGGCATATTAGAAAACATCGTGTGAGACGTATTGGGACCGTCTTCTTTAAGAACATATCGCAAGAGTTTGGTCCGATTGAGTTTTGTTACATTTCTTTGAAGCGGAGACGTGTTGTCAATCTGTGTTATTAAAATCAGAAGAAAATTATTGGTGTCATAAATCATTCAGAAACATGAAGTAACTGAGATTTTTATAACACTAAGTAAGATGAACAGAATTTATTGGTGAAAAAATAATTTGAATCTATAAAAACATACGAATTTGAAAACTCTTTAATAATTTAGAAAGAAACTCAAGTCCACTAATTCACGTGTCCCCCTTTAAGATAAATTATCCCCTCTATTATCGAGGTTGATTTTGAAAGATAACCTGCCCGGGTAAAATGATTCTTCATTAGTAGAGTATAGATACCAAAACTCTTACTGTCAGCGAATCAATCCACAGTAGAAGTACCAAAGAAATATTATTTTTAAGAAGAAGGAAGATCAAAAATTCGTTAGGAAATATTCTGAAGAATGAATTGACACGACCATTAATGAAAGGTTGCAAACTTTGAAATGGTATTGACTGTTCCTGAAAGTTGCAACCTTTTATAACAGTCATGGCGGGAATTTTAAATATAACGGAATTTAAAACGGGTCACGCGCGCGGATTCTAGTCGGGTCGGGTTAACTAAAAAGTTGAAAACATTTCGGTTAACTTTTGTTATCAACTAATTACTTGAAAAATAATTTTTAGCCATTTAATTAATTAAATAAATTTGTCCAAAAATATCTCTCGATCGATCATTTGCCAAAGCCAAAGCCAAAGCCAAAGCCGAAGACGAAGCGAGTGACGACGGCGGCGCGCGGGGGGGTCCCCTCTTTCACAACCCTTTAACAATTATAGGAGTTTTTATTTATTTAACTCTCCTATTTTCATTTCCATTACGTGAGGGACTATTTTGTTCATTAAAGCTAGAAGACTTTTCAAGTTCCCAACCTTTCAATGTTCTAAACTTTTCAATTCCCTCTCCTTCCTCTATTTCCCATCAATTCTTGCATACATACCCAACAATCCCCCACATCTGGAATGCGGGGTGGCGACAGAGTATTTCCGTACTCTCACCGCGCTGATCGGGGTAGAGCCGCAGAAAGAGCCCCGGGCCCTTGTGTAACTTACACAGGCCGAAGGAATATTGTCC
>JAKWJA010001255.1:0-49584 GCA_027704765.1 Solanum habrochaites
TCCTCACCCACTCGTCCCTCATCCTCCTCCTCACCTCCCCTCTCCTCCTCCTCTCATCCTCCCTCCCCCTGTCTCCTCCCCCTCCCCCTCCCCTCTCCTCTCCTCATCCTCTCCTCATCCTCCTCCTCCCCCCATCCTCCTCATCCTCCCCCCCCCCCTCCGCCTCCTCCTCCTCCTCCTCTCCCTAATCCTCCTAATAATACTCCTCCTCCCCTCCCAATACCCCTCCTCCTTTACTACTAATCATCCTCACCGCCTCCCCTAAACATCATAATAAAAATAGATTCATAACAATACATCACACTAACATACACTAACAATAACACTAACCATCAACATAATAATAATAATAATAATAATAATCCTCCTCCGAATAATCACATACTCGTACCATATCATCCTACTACTAATACATAATACTACCACTCCTAAGCCTACTCCACACTCACCCAATCATACTCCTCCCCTCGTCCCTCCTCATACTCCTCTCCTCCTCCTCACTCCTCCGCCTCCTCCTCATCCTCCTACGCCTCCTCCTAATCACTCCTCATCCTCCTACCCCCCCAACTCAATCCCCTCCCCCCTACCTACTCACTGCCTGCTCCTCCTCCTCCTCCTCCTCACTCCTACATCATCCTCCTCCCCCTCTCCTCTCCTCCTCTCCCTCCTCTACTATCCTCCTCCTCCTCCTCCTCCTCCTCACTCCATACCTCCTCCTCACTCCTCTACGCCTCCTCCTCCCCTCCTACATCCCGCCTCCTCCTCCTCCTCCTCCTCCTCCTCCTCCTCCTCTCCTCCTCCTCCTCTCCCTCCTCTCCTCCTCCTCCTCCTCCTCCTCCTCTCCTCCACCTCCTCCTCCTCCTCCGTCCTCCTCCTCCCTCCTCCTCCTCCTCCTCCTCCTCCTCCTCCTCCTCCTCGCCTACACTCCTCCTCCTCCTCTCCTCCTCTCCTCCTCCTCCTCCTCCCTCTCCTCCCTCCTCCTCCTCTCCTCCTCCTCCTCCTCCTCCTCATCTCCTTCTCCTCCTCCGCCTCCTCCTCCTCCTTCCTCCTCCTCATCCTCCTCCTCCTCCTCCTACTCCTCCCCTCCTCTCCCTCCTCCTCCTCCTCCTCCCTCCTCCTCCTCTCCCTCCTCCTCCCTCCTCCTATCCTCCTCCTCCTCCTCTCCTCTACTCCTCCTCCTCCTCCTCCTCCTACTCCCCCTCCTCCTACTCCTCCTTCCTCCTCCTCTCTCCTCCTCCTCTCATCCCGCCGCCTCCTCCTCCTCTCCCTCCTCCCTCCTCCTCCTCTCCTCCTCTCCTCTCCTCCGCCTCCTCCTCTCCTCCCTCCTGCCTCCTCTCCCTCCTCCTCCTCCTCCTCCTCCTCCTCCTCCTCTCCTCCCCTCCTCCTCTCCCGTCCTCCTCCTCCTCCTCCTCCTCCTCCTCCTCCTCCTCCTCCCTCTCCGTACCTCCTCCTCCTCCCTCCATCATCCTCCTCCTCCTCCTCCTCCCTCCTCCTCCTCTCCTCCTCCTCCTTCCTCTCCTCCCCTCCTCCCCTCCTCCTCCCTCCTCCTCCTCCATCCTCCTCCTCCATCCTCCTCCTCCTCCTCTCCTCCCCCTCCTCCTCACTCCCTCCTCCTCCTCCTCCTCCTCCTCCTCCTCCTCCTCCGTTCCTCCTCCTCCTCCTTCCTCCTCTCTCCCTCCTCCATCCTCCTCCCTCCGCCTCCTCCTCCTCCTCCTCCTCCTCCTCCTCTCCCTCCTCCTCATCCGCCTCTCCTCCCTCCTCCTCCTCCTCCTCTTCCTCCTCTCCTCCTCTCCTCCTCCTCCTCCTCCTCCTCTCCTCCTCCTCCCTCCTCCTCTCCATCCCCTCCTCCTCCTCCTCCTCCTCCTCCTCCGCCTCCTCCTCCTCCCTCATCCTACCTCCTCCTACCTCCTCCTCCTCCTCCTCCCCTCCTCCTCCCCCTCCTCCTCACCTCCTCCTCCTCAATCCTCCTCCTACCCTCCTCCCTCCTCCTCCTCTCCTACCACTCCTCCTCCTCCTCCTCCTCCTCCTCCTCCTCCTCCTCTCCTCCCTCCTCCTCCCTCCTCCTCCGCGCCCTCCTCCTCCTCCTCCTCCTCCTCCTACTCCCCTCCTCCTCCTCTCCCTCCTCCTCATCCCTCCTCACTCCTCCTCCTCCTCACCTCCTACTCCTCCTCCTCCTCCTCCTCCTCCTCCCCCTCCTCCTCCTCCGCCCTCCTCCTCCTCTCCCCTCCTCCTCCTCCTCCTCCTCCTCCGCCTCCTCCTCCTCCTCCTCATCCTCCTCGCATCCGCCTCCTCCTCCTCATCCTCCTCCGCCTCCTCCTCCGCCTCCTCCTCCTCCTCCTCCTCCTCCCTCCTCCTCCTCCTCTCCTCTCCTCCTCCTCCTCATCCTCCCTCCTCCTCCTACTCCTCCTCCTCTACTCCTCCTCCTCCTCCTCTCCGCCTCCTCCTCCTCCTCCTACCGCCTGCCTCCTCCTCCTCCTCCTCTCCTCCTCCTCCTCCTCCTCCTCCATCCTCCTCCCTCCTCGCCTCACTCTCCTCCTCCTCCTACCTCCCTCCGCCTCCTCTCCTCCTCCTCCTCCTTACTCCTCCTCCCTCCTCCTCCTCCTCCTCCTCCTCCTCCTCCTCCTCCTCCTCCTCCTACCTACCTCCTGCCCTCCTCCTCCCTCCTCTCCGCCTCCCTCCCCTCCTCCTCCTCCTCCCTCCTCATCCTCCTCCTCCTCCTCCTCCTTCCTCTCCTCCTCCTCTCCTCCTCCTCCTTCCCTCCTCCTCTCCTCCTCCTCCTCCTTCCTGCCCATCTCCTCCATCCTCCTCCTCCTCCTCCTCCTCCTCCTCCTCATCCTATCATCCTACTAATAATCCTCCTAATCCTCACCCCACCACCAGCCCACCAATACATAACCCTCAATATCTCCCTCTTCATCCTCATCATCTAATCAAACCATCGTCCCATACTATAATCAAAACCATAACATACTACGAACCCCTCACATCACAACTAAACATCCGACCACCATAATAATCATAATCATAATAATCATACATAACTAATAATAATAATAATAATAATAATAATAATAACAATAACAATAATATAATAATATAATAATAATAATAATAACAATAACATAACAATAATATAATACAAAGTAATAATAATAATAATAAAATATAATAAATAATAATAATAATAAAGATAAAATAATATAACAATGATAATAACAATAACAATAACAATAATAATATCATAATATAATAATAATAATAATACTAAAATATAATAATAACAATAACAATAACAATAACATAATAATAATAACAATAGTAATAATAATACTCATAATAATATATACTAAGAATCCTAAAATACTAATAATAAGAACACTGATAATAACAATAACATCATAATATAATACTAATAATAATAATAATAATAATAATAATACTAATAATAATAATAACACAAAAATATAATATAATATATAATCATATAATAATAATAAATAATACATATAATAACAATAATAACATAACATAATAATGATCACATAATAATATAAATAAGAAAAATAAAAATAATAAAAATAATAATACAATAACATAAACAATAACAATGAACAATAACCATCACAATACAATAACCATAATAATAATATAACTAATATAATAATTAATAATAATAATCTAATGATTAACAATATAATAATAATAATAAGAATAATAAGTAAGTAATACTATAATAACACTACCAATATATATAACACTCGTCATACTACTAATCTATCATCATAATCATATCCTCCTCTACTAAGAATCCTCCTCCTATAATAATAATAAAATATACTATAACAACCCTAATAATAACATAACCATAATAATCATATGATAATACTAATAATAATAAATAATCCTATAATAATAATAATAATACTACAACCATCACAATAACAATACAATAATAATAAAATAATAATAATAATAATAATAATAATCCTCCTCACCTACTCCTCTCCTGTCATCCTCCTCCTACTCCTACTAATCATAATACTCCTCCCCCCCCCATAATATCTCCTCATCTCCCATCCTACTCATCCCCTCCTCCATCATCCTCCTCATCCGGGCCGTTTTTTTGGCACACCGTCTGCCTGCGTGTTGAACTTTGTTCGGAAGCGAGTGTTGACGAAACGTATCCTTATACTCACAACGGAAATCCATCTGTGGGTGAAAAAATGAGGAATTTTGTTTCAATTGAGGACACCTAAGTTGCCATAACCGGAAATATTAGCATTTTCGGTGAGAATTGAAGATGATAGGTGTTTAGTGCATGGTGATGTCTGTATCAAATAGTTCTGATCCTACATAATTTCAAGTTAATAGTGATAGCATGCATAGATATTTGAGAGTAATCGGGATTGATAAGCCAAATGTTGCAATGGGATAAAACATGTGATATTTTGTATCAAATATTTTGGTATTGAGTCATAGTGCGTCCCGTTTGAGGACAAACAACGAATTTAAAAGTTGAAGGTTGTTGAATCACCCCGTTGTTTCACGGTATTATAATACTTTTTTCCTTAACTTTCGTGTTGTCCAAAAGCCTTTTTGTGCTAATTTTTTATATAAGTTTCTCCTTATATTTCAGGAAATCTGTCCAAATATGTTGCGTATGGTTTTGAGCGAAGAAATGCATAAGAGACCACCTACGGAGCTTTGTACGGTTTCTTGTCTCTTGTGACGGTCGTAGTGGCAGCATACGTGTCAGCTGCTGAAGGAAGAGGGGGAAGTTCTGACCAATGGTGGGGTTTACGGAGTCCATGAACGTTCCCGCGTCTTGTCTATGACGGTACGTCGCTGTAGTGTTCGTCATGAATTCATTAAGTAACCCCATCCCATATTTCCAAAGAGTTTAGTGTTTTTGGAACGAAGACCCTCGACGGACCGTTGTGCATATGATTGGTCCGTCATACTTTGTGCCGTCGAGGTAATAAGAGAGCAAGGAGAAGAAATTTCGAATCAAGTATGGGCCGACGGAGTCCATGAGGTCCGTCGTTACCACGACTATCGTCGCGAGTCTGTCGACCCAGCCAGCGTTTTGACAGATATCCAGCAAAATAGAGAGAGTGCGCTTGTTTGATTAGGTTTTTAATTTTTTCTTAAATAGTTCAAAAAACTTCGATTTTGATTTGACTTCGGTAATTATTAAGTAGACCTTTCGATTATTATTAACTCTGGATCATTATTAGGCTCATGTGTATAGTGTTAGAAACTTTTGATTACATTAACTTTTTGTGAGATTTTTGATTACTTTGAGATTCTTGCAGTGATTGTTGGTGATTTTGGGTGATAATCAAGAACAACCTTTCGGATTTTTACTCTTTCTCATTGAAAGTAGTACATGCTTTCTTATATACTATATTTATTGGAAAATTGTGATTATGACTATGGGTAACTACACTCCATACTAGGGTGTGGGAACCATAGGCAAAATAATTAGATAAACCTAACGAAAATAACAATTCTATAAATAGTGTCTTGCTGTTGATTATAATTTCTTTCGCTTAGAAGTCTTTTTAAGAAAAAAAAAACCGGATGGCCAACATGAGACCGTCGCCTTAGGCTACTTGGCCGACCAAGGAGATAGTACTATGAAAAGAATATCAAATAGATTTAGTGTATTTATCTACTAGTCTAGTATTGATTGGTACTAGGTAATAACTTAGTGAAATATCGAATACTATGTCTTAATTGACGTAAAGATAAGGGTTACAAAATAGCAACACACGTAGCCACCAAGGTTGCGCAGGGATATTTTCTAGATGCCGGGACCCACGGATTTAGAAATCCATTAACTTAATCACTTTGCATTCAAGATACTAGTGACATAATTTATGTTAGAATTTATCAAGTTATGAACCCGTGGGGAAACACGTAAACCCTAGTTTTACGTTTGATCAATTGATTAAACTCCAACATTCAAAGCTGTTTAAGGTGTTTCGTTAGTTATTTTCAATTCATTTAGAAATCGAGACCCCACCTTTTTATTGTTTTTTTGCTTTCCAAGGAAGTAATTCAACCGAAAATAGTAATAATAGGTTAAAGTTTAAGTCTAAACTAAATTTTCCTCGTGGAAGATCCCAACCTAACTATTTTGGGTTTATTTACTTGACACGACAGCTTTACTTCTTATTTGAAAGTCCGTTAGCGTATCAAATTATTGGCGCCATTGCCCCCGGGGATTAATAGCTTTTGAGATTAATTGAACTTATTATTATAGTTGCGTTGATATTTTTCTTGAATTTTACTTTGTTTTCTTTGTTTTGACTCGGCAGAACCAACCTCCTTGTATGCCAAATACTACAATAATAGGAAGAGACCCTTGTTTGAGACAAACTACTTCACGAATTAAAGCGTCACTACGAACTGAATCGAAACTTGGGAATCAAGTATACGATCCAAACCCGAAACATCCCAGCTCCGTTGATGTTCATGGTCAGTTTTTACCCGAGCTCCGGTGGAAACACAATATAGAGGGACAAATCCTCCCTGCTGCGGACGGCCCCCAAGCATACTACAAGGCTACTATGATAACATAGCGACTTCGATGGGCCACTGTTTTGGCCTCCTCTACCCACAGGCCATACTTTTGTGGTAAACTAGTAGCCTGATGCCAAAATGCCCTCACTCTGCCAGAGGTTTTGTTTCATGGCTAATTCTGAGGATCCCATCCCATATAGCTAAGGGTAGGCATTTACTAAAAGCTGATGTAAGGGAGCCTGACTTGGACTTGGATGTACATAGGTTTAGATTGTTCCCTCTCTCACTGACGTGAGAAGGTTGCCTATATTGTTTCACTGAGCTCCCTTACTACTCAATTTTCACTTGGAACCAACTAAGGATGTTTTCTAGCACGCTACTATCCGTCTCCAGAAACTAAACCACAAGACAGAGTGAACAACTTCTGGCACTTACCAATAAGATTCATATTATTCTTGGATAAGATTTAACCTCTGTCTTGAGAAGCATCCCAATCACCGTATAGATGGATGAGTCACTTGAAGGATCTTTAATCAGGGATGGAGATAAAATTAAAGCGGTGTTGACACTATAGCAGTGGATCTTTATGTGGAGTTTCCTTATGGCTGAATTTTGCGGAAAATTAGAAAAAATCTCTCCCCGGAATACTAAAGCTTTGAGTACTATGAAATTCAATAACCGGAGAAAACCTTTGCATGCACTTCCACTCGACACCCAGCCCAGATGAGATTTCGTAAGAAAGGCTCAGATGAAACTTAGCTTGGGTTGGTTAATAAACATGTCACTGGGGGTAGAAAAGATAAATGCCGTTAACTTGCTATTGCCCTAACCCACCACCTCCAATGATGAATGCTATTATGTGGAGGAACTCATATGCATAAATGAAGCAGACGGGAGGTTCCGACCGAGTGCCCAAGGCTCGAACAGGATATTGCGCCAAGGTCAATGGAACCAAGGTTCGGATCTATTGTAAACACAACATGCGTTTCATATGTGCCGAGTATGGAAACTACAGACCGCACAACAATTTAAAACAACATGGGTAACTACGGTAAACAAAATGTAGGAATGGGCCCCTATGTCCCTCATCCAAATCGTTGGAAAGTTCTTCCAGGTATGGTGGAGATCGTATGGCGCGTTGAGGATATGTTGCAAAAAATATGAGGAGGTTCGATGCTAGTGATGAGCACATAAGAGTTAGTGTGATTTAGCCAGGTATGGGAAAAATTAGTTGATACACATACTATCAAGCACCAAATCAAGTATGAAATGGCACACTTAGTCGGCGCCTGTGAAACACCTGCAACCAGGCCACTCTTCTAGCAACACTGTCCAAAAGTCCAAAAAAAGATCCCACTGTATGGCAATCACTACACTCGTGGTGGTAAGAAAACCATTTGACCCCACTAATCCTACTAATGAGAAAAAGGTGAGAAATGATGATGATAGGTGGTAAAGGGTAGAGGTGGAGCAAAGTGAGTCAACTGGAAAAGATGCAAAGTCCTTATGCAGGTATTCCCATTCCTAGACCACCACCACCCTTCCCTAAGAGTTAGTGAAAAATACCGAGGATGGTAAATATCGCGTTTTATAACATGCTGAAGAAAATCTATCTCTTAATCAATGTCCCTTTGGTAGAAAGCTCTTGAACATGCCTGGTTATGCCAATTTATGGAAGATCTGGTTACAAATGAAAAGTCGGGTCTCTTCACTTTTTGGAGGATGATTAGAGACTGCAACATTGTAGTGCTATTTCTACAAAGTCATCTCTCATACAAAAGAAGATCCGGGTGCGTTCACTATTTTCCCTTGTACACTCGAATCATTACTTTTGGCAAAGCATTATGTGATCTGGGGTCAAGCAGAAATCTCATGCCCCTCGTCGCATTACCAGAATTGGATTTTGGTGACCCAAACCCACCAGCGATGGCTGCTACTGATGGCTGATCGAACATTGACAATGCTCATAGGATAATCCAATGATGTGCAGCTCAATTTACAAGTGGATTCTTCAATATTTCTGGACGATGTTTTTATTCTTGATTGTGAAGTCGATTTTGAAGTGCCTATTATTTCTTGGGGCCATTCCCTTCGCTACATTAGAGCCTTAGTTTGAATGGAAAAGGCAGTGAAAATTTCGGTGAACAAGGAATAAGCGAAAACCCACCTTCAACTTTTTGGTAAAAAAAAGGACCATGCGAGAGTGGTGAGCTCCAATCGGTGTCCGCCATATCCCACAAAGAAAAGATGAAGACGCCGAGCGCATGAATAAAAAAGTGCAAAACAAGACAGTTTAATGGTTTGGGGAATTTGGTGCTTTTTAGCACAGATCCACCAGGTTGCCTTGTCTTCCTTCCGGGCAAGCTCAAGGCCAACGGACTGGCCTTACTTGATCACCCAAGTTATTCCCTCATGGAGCAGTTGAATTAAAAACAAAGGAGGGAGTGCGGTTTTAAGGTGAATAGAGACAGATAAAACTCTATTTTGGGCATACTGATCGGTGAATGAAATGATAGAGGCATACCATCTTGATGAAGGTTGAGTAATCAAGGTGGCCATCAATCGTGCCCGCGACGTTAAATCAGGCGGGGTTGTTGTGAGGCCACCCAATACTTATAGTCTTTTTTAGTAATGGTAGCATTTTTCTACTAATGGTTTGAAATTTTCACGCAATTCATACCAAAATGTCTCAGAAAATTACTCTGGCAGCAGTCCTGACGTATACAGCGACGACCATTGCCCCTGCGATGGGACCTCGTATGCATCCGTCATGCCAGGTACGTCTTTCTGTTATTCGTCAAACTAGGGCAACCCCGACGTACCAACGACGATCGTCACAACTGAGACGGACCGTCGTTCGGTGAGTCCCTCGCGTCATTAATGAAGGCGTACCCGACCCAACCCGACTGGAGTCTTTTTTTCAAAATCCTACTCCTAACCATTTAAACGCCCCCAACCCCTCATTCACCCCCATTCCTTCACTATTCGCCTATTGCCCTCCCTTTTTCAATCAACTCTCCAAATATCTCCTCTCCCTCTACAACTATCATTGTTCCCCCAAAAAACTCCCATAAGTCCCTAAAGTTATCATCTACTAGTCGTAGAGTTGCTGCTTGTGGGTGTCTCTCGGTCACCAAATACGTGTTTCCATCTGTGTTTTTCTCCAATTTCAGGTTGTGTCCTCTAATTTCTACTCATTTTATTCTTGACTTTTTTGCTTATCATCAATTAGTTTTAATTAAGCCTAGTTTTTGTAATTGATGTTTTCCATTTCTTTTATATAATTTCTTTCTAACTAGGTTTAAAATCGTCAAAATTGCCATGTTTACAACCTTAGACATAGGTGATTTGCAATCCTGTTTACTAGGTATTGGCTTAGACACATGTAGTCCAAACCAAACCCAAAACACTACAAATTCGATTGGGTCCATCGGGGATGAATGGGGTACCCCCAGTTTCTAGCACTGATCTACAAACACGTACCTCGATGACGGACCATCGACCCACAACGGACCGTCGTAGGGTCCTTTCCAAATCCCTACACCCCACTGCCCATTTTTTTTCTAAGTGTCCTCCACCGGACACCTTGACACGAGACTGTCGTCTTCACGACCGGTCCGTCCTGCCACCACCGTGCTGTTTGTCAAAGGCCTGTTCCTGAGGGTCCTCATTTTTTTTCTAAGTGTCCTCCAAGGACACATGTGACGTATCCCAACGTGAAGACGACGGTCCGTCGTGAAGACTACGGTCTGTCATGCACAACTGTTCTGGTTTGTCAGAGCCCCTGTTTCTAAGGTTCTCTCTCCATTTTTCTAAAGGTGTCCTCAAATGAACGAGTATTCCGTACCCGTCAACCCACGACGGTCCCGTCCCCTTTATGACCGTTATGAATGACTGTCGAGCCCCTCTCCTAAGGGTCTTATTTTTTTTCAAGTGTCCCTCTGACGACCCCTATGACAGACCATCGTTACCTGTGATGGCCGGTCCTGCACATACATCATACTAGTAGAGACTCTCCTTCAGGGTTCTCCTATAAATACAATAGTCTAAGTAAGACACGACTGACCCTAATGACGGGCCGTCTAAGTCACGATGTGTCTTCACCCAGGCCCTCGGTGTGTCACTGTTACTATAGGAAATGTCATATTTATTTTAATTTTTTGTGTGTTTTTGCTTGTCTTGTTTGCCCTATTCGGTACTAAATATTGACCTTTACAGGTACTATCTACTCTGCACCCAAACCAATATCGAATCTAATGCCCGCGGGCGATCTACGTCTGTCAATAAAAAACCCGTCTGGCCCGCATGGTCTTGGCTCTGATGATGAGGCGTGCCCCATTATGTGCCCCCAGGCAACTTCCAACCGACTTCCCGTGCTTCCAAACGTGCCACCCGAGCCACACCCAACAAGGTGGCGTCAGTCGTAGTCCCTACTGCTCCCCCAGTCTGATGAGGAGCTCACACTGACCGGCACACCTTCTGGTCAGTCACAAATGAAGAGCGCGTCTGGCACCTTAGGAGTTTCGTGGTCCGGAGGACGCCTACGGCTCTACTGAGGTTCCCGCCCCGCCACCCCCCACGCGATGCAATTGTCGGCCTCGTCTGATGAGCTGACAGTTCGGAAATCCAACCATGATCACCAGCTCATCCCTCACCCAGCTACTGACCAGCCCATACCCGTTGGTGTGTCGACGGGAATTTCAAGTCTACGCCGACGCCAGTTCTTTTGAACTACAAGGAGTTATGACTCGAACACTCACATTGGACGGCGGGCCTTACGGGAGTCGCCCGACGAATGCCTGAGACTCCACAATCTCTTCACTAGGGCATCAACCACCTTAGCAACCTGGAGTGGACCAAAGCAACTTCTGTTTGACGTTACAAACGTGAAGAACTGGTCCGAGAGTTTCTACTCATCCTATGTTAGCAACTCTTATCACTAGTTTAATGCTGTCTGCGCCCCCCCAAATAGGCACCACTGGAGCAAGTCCTAGATACGGGGCGTTTCAGTCCACATTTCCTTGCCTGCCATCCCTCCGCTTTCTATAGACTGTGATGTTTGATGCTACGCTCACTCTCTTACTACAGGACCCGGCTCTCACTGTCGGTTTTAACTACCGAGGGAACGTGTTAAAGATGCCGGCCCGTTCCTTGCGCAGCCATCGCTGAGAGAGACCTACCAAGAGGTGTATGCCCCTGCCCTGCTCCCGTTGAATGGAGAGGGTGCCGTTGGGTGACCGAGCCAAAGGGGGCCATCCAAGAAGGCCAAAACCTAACTTTCAAACACGGCGTAAGGTTTTCTTGTGGGCTGATTGTCCGCGACTTGCCTTTCCCCCCACAGCCGGCAGACCGCTGATTATATCTTTACATGGGATCTGAAGCCTATTGATGGCGGCGATGATAGCCGGGTTTCGAGGTGGATTTCCGCTTGGCTTCCGACAAGCATCCATGCATGAGAGGGCTTTCCAGGTACAACTAAGCTTACCCTTCCGTGCCAATCGATCTTTTCCTCTCCCTGCAGGTCCGCAGAGTTGCCTATATGCACGTTGATCAGCTTCAAGACCCCTATTGGCACACTGTTGAATTGTCCATCCCTGCATCATATATGTGAAACCAATGAGTTGGCTCCCCAGCAGAGGGCCCCGTCCAAAGCGCACTCTCACTTCTACTGACGATATTGCTGATCACGATAACCCAGCCCCCCGCACAGCTACGCGGCTGCGTCCACTGACACTACCACCCTACTACCCCCCTAACCCCACTCGGCAGCGCGAGGTATTATTGAAACTGGGATATACGAAAAGTGGTCAGAGTGTTAATTGGGGATGAAAGAATGAAAGAGGTGGGGATGGGGGTGTTTAGAAGATAGGGGAGGGAATAGGTCCAGGGTCAAAGTGGCAGATCCCAGAGTGGACCCGACAGGCCGAGTCGCGTTTATCCTGGGTAGTAGCACTGCCCCGATCTCCCCTCGCACCGCCCCTCTACCCTCGCGGTTGTCCCGCTTGTAGGTCCAAAAATTGCTGAGGCGCAATGGCTACACTTCTCTACATCATTCCAATTCCCGTGGGATGCAGAGGTCTATTACTTTACCGATGCGAAGAGCGCCTGGGCGAAAATGGTTCAGAACAGCGGAAGATCGCCTGAGGGTTCACCAGCGCTTGTAGCCCTTTGATTTGGGGTGCTACGAGCCCGGCCAGCCCCCTCCGTGGATGTTCGGGACTCTTTTCAGGCTGGCTGTCACAGTCTTCGCGTAATAATCGACACCGATCTTAGAGGCTAGGGTGCCGGGTCTGAGGCCCCTTTTTGTGAGAGCCTACTTAAGACACAAGTTGTTGGCGGCCCTATTTGCCACCAGTGCATCAGATTCCACCACAACCCCCCTTCGAGAGCATGCCAAGCGGCTTAGGGGTCGAGCAAGAGGACTAGGGGCCGAGCACTGAGAAGAGCCCGTGAGTGGAGGCTCAAGAGAGAGCCTCACTTCTGATGCTGGCGGCCGCACCAGATGAGAGCAGGAGAAGTTGAGCTTGGGCTTCTAGCTCCCGATCTGTGGAGATAGCGGGAGGCACGCTAGATAGTTTCTGTTGTTGCTGAGGATACCACTTAAGGGTGTCCCAGGTTGCAGAGACGTGGGTCCGGGAACCGAACCCACCACTTGCTGATCGCTGGCGCTTTGCGCCACCGTTTGTTTCACCTATCCTCTAGTATTTACTTTTTTATGCATTGGCGGACGTGCCGCATTTTTTTTTTTTGTTGGAGGTGGGGTAATGGAAAGTGAATGCCTAGGGTGAATGTCTGAGTAGCCCCATTCACCGATCCTCTTGTTGGGTTTCTTGCCTGTTTTCTTTTCCCCCCAAAAGACGATTTAACTTTTTTCTGTTGAGTCGTCATGTCGCTATATCTTTTTGTACCATAGTGTAATCCTTGGAGCCGATTGGTTAAATGATACTCCTTATAAACGGAAAAATGAATGAACGACCTAGGCCATAGTAACTGATAAACTGGTGTGGATTCTAAGCTGACATAGAGGTACAACCATTGCATTACACCCTAAGTCCCCTAAAAATTCAAACTAGGTGTCTGATAATCTGGTAGAGTGATGATAACTGTCCAAGTGAGTGCTGAGGAAGATTTGAATAGTCGCTATTTCTGAGCCTGAAATTGCCTAGTTAGTCCTAACTAAAAGTTAAGTTGTTAATAAGACAATTACGAAATGATCATAGGCCCTTATTCACTTAAGCCCATTTGAGCCTAAATACAGAAACGAAATGAAATTTATCCTTCTTTGATCCACATATCTATCTAAATTAGACCTTTCTTTTTTCACCCCAACTGGATCCTTTTCTGGAACAATGTTGGCCCTGGTTCCGCCTTGACATGTGTCACTCAGCTTATGCCAAACTGAATAATTTGCGGGGTGCTACATGTTAACAACCTTCGTTTTGCCCTGACCCAACTTTGGGTATTGGGTTGTACCTTGACTCATGGGCAAAAGCCATGAGTTGAGGGTGGCTATTATTAGGAATGCTCTGGAAGTGGGTTGAAAGAACAAAGAGAACGAAAGAACAAAAGGTAAAGTAACTCAATCATTAGTTGAAAGATAAGTAAATAAAAATAAAAAATATACAAGAAATCAAGCAAGAAAAGAGAGAGTCCGTACACAAATGAAGAAAAAAGTGAAATCAACAAGGTGAAAGAATTTTAGAATCTGGCGTAATAAAAATGATGAAAATTATGTTTAGCCTATATTCAGAGGAGGGTAACAAAAAAATTCACTAAAGTAGAACCTAATAACCTACCTGACCCTGAAGCCTAGTGTTACAGGAAAGCTAATAAAGTCCCTATCGTGGATCCAAGGGTTGTATGCGAACTTAAGGCAGTGAAACTAAGGGAGCGTTTATTGGCAATAGGTATGAATGAGTGGTGACTTTTGTTCTGAGAGCGAGTTTTGAAAAGTAAATCCTTATACTCAACTGAATCATTGTGTGAAAAAATGAGGATTTTGTTTCAAATTGAGGAACACTAGTTTTGCAATACATCCCCGGAAATATTAGCATCGACTGTGGAAATTGAAGATGATAGTGTTAGTGCATGTTGGGAGTCGTGTCATGTTCTGATCCCACATAATTCAAGCCTAATAGTGGATAACATGCATATATCATGATGAGATTAAATCGGGATTTAAGCCATGAGTTGCAAAGGATAAAAACATGGATACTATTGTACAAAGATTTTGTATTGAGTCATATGCGGTCGCTGAGGACAACAACGAAATTTAAGTTGAGGGTGTTGATATATTGTGGTTTCCAATCATTCACGGTATTATTAATACTTTTTCCTTAAGTTTAGTGGTGTCCAAAAGCCTTTTTGGTTGTGCTAATTTTTATATAATTCCTCCTTAATTGTAGGAATCTTTCCAAGATGTAAGGCGGATGTTTTTGAGCGAAGAAATTCCAAAGAGACCCAACCTAACGGACTTGGTGACGGTTCTAGGTGGCAGCATAGTTCAAACTGCTGCAGGAAGATGGGGATTAGTCTGACCAATTGTGGGGTTACAGAGTCCATGACGGGCCCATCGTGTCCTATACGTTCCGTCCTCAGGTTCGGTCCATTAAGTTTTCAGAGAAGTAATCCCAGTCCCCATATTCCCAAGAGTTACGTGTTTTGGAACGAAGCCAGCCTAGAACACACGGATAGATGAATCTTCACAACTAGGGTGAATAATTCTCATCAAAATCAACTCCCTTATCCTTAGTTACAATCCGTCACAATTAATCTAAGCTTTTTACTGTGGAATCGGGTACCATCTTCATGCTTTCACCACAACAAACCTTAAAACCCACCTGTTCTTCAAAGCTTTTCATTAACACACCAAAGCAAAGGTATGATTATATGTAAGCGATTCATTTCACATCCTCCATACATCAAAACCACTTTATAGTTTTCTCTTCTTCATATTCCATGGCTCATCAAGACTCTCTGTTCTCCCCATTAGTTCAAGATTACTACTATCGGGCGAATAACGATATAAGGTATTTTCTCTCTATTAGATCTCATGGATAAAATCTTCGTAAGGCAATCATCATATTGGTTCCTCACTAACTAAATCATCTTGCAATGGAGCATAAACAACATCCTGGTCATTCTGAGTATGATCACCATCTTCAATATCAACTTGAAGATTTTCACCTAGTTGAATAGTCAAAGGAACTGGATCAACATTAACTAAGCTCTCGTTGGTCTGAGAATCAAGTTTATCAACTTTGTCAAGATCTTCAAGTTTTTGGTCTTCAAAGAACACAACAACACGACTTCTAAAAAGTTTCTTCTCAACTGGATCAAAGAAACGATAGCCAAATTCATCTTGACCATAACCAACAAAAATACATTGCCTAGTTTTAACGTCTAACTTTGACCTCTCATACTAACGAACATGCAAAAAGAATTTACACCCAAAAACTTTAAGATGATCATAAGAAACATTCTTACAAACCAAACTCTTTGAGGGACATCACCATCCAAGCAACAAAGGAATAATAGATACATGCCAAAGCCAGTGTTAAGTCTTTTGGCCAAGGGAATATGGAAAGCTTAACATCTGCAAGCATACCTCTAACTCTCAGAAGCTTCTATTCATCGTCTCTTTGTCGTGAAACCATTTGAGCTGAGAGTCTTTGGAGGAAGTTTTTTGATTCCGAATACCCTGTCTCTTCTCAAATATCCGTAAAGGACCTACAAACAACAACCACCATTATCAAACTGATTCCATTTTCCAATTTCTTCCATTTATGTCTCTCAACCAAATCCTAACAAATTTTGAACCATCAAGAACCTAATGTCTTTGGAATTCAAGAGATACCTAAGTTTGCGTCGAATAACATCACTAAAAGAAAGAAAAGTCCCAAAATAAAGTGCACCAACCTATGAGACTTTACCCTTAAAACGTTAAAAGGACCACCTAATTCAGAATTACCAACTCCACGAATAATCTTTTCTTGAATGTGGAGACTTCTGATATGAAACTCTTTTGTGTTTACCGGCTAAACAATTGAACACAACTTGTCCACTTTGCTTTCGTCACCCGCCTGAAACCATTTTTTCTTACACATTGTCCATCCCCTTCGTCTCATATGTACTCAGTCTTCTAGGCCATAACAATGATGAAGTATCACTCCACCACATTTTATTGAGCATATGGAGAATGGAGACCTGAAAAATATACAAGTTTCGACAACTTGTCACCACTGGCTACCCACTGGCTACCACCAATCGAACCTCTAGTAAAGCTTCACTACTACACCAAGGGATTATCATAGCCCAGTCATCATCAGGTATCCAAAAATCAAATGCAAATGAACATCTGGAGCATGCTTACATTATTGTTTGGAGAAACTATTTTCACTTCATTCATACTTTCCTCCAAACAAACGTCCCAATACCAAGAACCTCAACCTCATGAGTATACCCCATTTTCACAACATCCCAAATTACTTGGGGTAAGAAGAAAATAATTCCTTCTTACACTCACACCATGACATAGAATAGCACCAGAATCACAAAGCATCTAGAAACCATCACGAACAATATTAATGGCATTTTCATCACAAGAAACAAGAAGGTCTTCGTTAGCAACAACCGCAACACGATTTTCATTATCACCTTTCTTATTTTGTTGTTTCATCTCTCTGTTGTGCTTGAAACAAAATTTCTTGATATGCCCATTCTTGTGGCAATAGTCACATGTAACATTCTTGAATCTAGACTTTGACTTTCCTCTACTTTTATCTCTGTCATTATGACCTCTAAACTTGCTCTTTCCCCTGTCTTCAGTAACCAAATCGTCGGAGTGTGAAGTAGAAGATGATGAGTCTTGAGATATTCTTCTCATTCTTCATTTAAGACACCACTTTTAGCATATTCCATGGTCACAACACCATCAGGAGCAAAATCAAAAGAGTCTGGTAGAGTATTAAGAAGCCATAGTTCTTGAATTTCTTCATCAAATTTTACGCCCACTCTGGACAACTGGTCGAGAACACCCTAAAAATAATTAATATGATCAGAAATAGGAGTCACCTCTTTATACCTTATGTTTATCAATTTTTTCAAAAGAAAGAATTTGTTGTTGCCAGTCTTCGAAGCATATAGTGTCTCGAGCTTGTCCCACAAACTTCTGTTATTTTTTGCATTCACAATGTGATTTGTAACATTATCTTCAACCCATTGTCTAATATAGCCACAAACCTTTTAATGCTCAAATTCTCAATCCTTATCATTCACAGATTCGATTTATTAAAGCCAACAATTTAAGATGCCTTCTTTTGACAAATAAAAGATCTTTTCATCTGAACTTTTCCAAGTTATAATTACTACCTCCCAACAAACCATCTTCTCATATTTGACTCATCAGTCAAATAGATATGAACAAAAACCCAGTACTCTTATACCCCTTGTTGGAAAGGCAAGCACAAATGATTTGTGCCCGACAAATGCTATATAGAAGAAAACCCAATCAAAACTTTCCCTTCTATTTTAACCAGGAGATACAAACTATGCAAGAATAAAATAGTTTGTCCAGCAAACTACCACCCAGGCAAGAAAAAAACAATAACACAAGAGACGGCCAAATTTAAACATGAACATCCTCTTCGATGTGAGAGTAAAAACCACGATACCAAGATCTACTATAATCAACAAGAATAGTAAAGTTTCCCCTCCAAAAGTGGCATCGACAAGTGGCAAAAATGAGGCAACACAACTACAAGATTGCACAACCAAAAACTATAGAAACAAAATTGAGCAGAATAATCCAATTGCAGGCTACTATTCATGATCTAAATCGGGAGCTACAGGACTCCAAATCACCCTCGTCTCAGTTCCGCATCAATATTAAGTTTAAAGAACATACTTTCCTAAAAATCAGTCAATCGAACAGAAAGAAGCGGGAATCCGATTGAAAAATTGGCTTGTTAATGGCTTTTGCAAAAATCTGCCGTCTCAACTTGTCTCTCTATATTGGCTGCTCTCAAAACTCTTGTGATTCTACAAATAAGACCGAAAAGAAAGTCTTACATATGCAACATAATATTGGGCTTATGGTCAAAGTATCAAATTTGGACTAATTTTATCCACAAAGGAAAGGATAGAAGACCCAAAACCTTGGACTTTTACTCAACCACACATGAAGGGGAAAATGCCCAACACCCAATAATAAATGCTTCTAGGCAAATTCTTACTAGTAAATTTGAAGTGATAGACCTTGGAGTGGTAAATGCTATATTGTGAATAAAAATTCTTTGAACTTGACAAGGTTTGACTTTGTCATAGTCTCATTATATTGAAAAATATACTTGACAAGTTCAAGTATTTGGATTTTAGTATTGTTAAGACTCCAATAGAAGTGAGTTTTACAATTCAAAAGAATAAAGGTTAAGGTGACTCAAAATTGGAGTATGCGAGAACGTTGGGCAATTTGATGTATATCATTAACTGTGGACGACTAGATATAACATGTTCTCTTAGTAAGTTGAGTATGTACATGAGCGATCCCAATCAAACTCACTGGATGAAAATGGAGAGACTTTTAGGTTATTTAAAACATACTCAAGACTATGCTTTGCATTATGATAAATATCCAAGAATAGTTGAAGGAATAGTGACGCTAATTTGATCACCAGATCAGATGAAGTAAAATCCACAAGTGGAAATGTATTTACTCTTGGTGGTGGAGTAGTCTCTTTGAAATCATCCAAACAGACATGTATTGCTCACTCAACTATGGAATCTAAATTTATCACTTTAAATAAAGCCGGTGAAAATCTAAATGACGCTGAAATTTCTTAAGAAGATACATTTTATTGTCCTAAACAATTGGCACCTTGATGCATACATTGTGATAGTCAGACTGCAATAGGTAGGGCAGGGAGCATAATGTATAAAGGTAAATCTCTTCACATAAAATGGAGATTTGATATCGTTAGAGAACTACTCTCTAGTGGAGTTATCACAATTACCTATTTAAGGTAAAAAAATAATATATCGTATCACTCACAAAATGCCTAACTAGAGAGGGAGTTGAAAGGTCATCTAAGAGGATGAGTTTCAGGCCTAGAAAAAGTCAGCATGATGGTAACTCTACCTAACATATTGGACATCTAAAGATTTAGGTTAAAATATATCAAACTAAGTTGTATTTGACGGTCCAACATTGTCAAATATTCTAACCCATTCTCATGATGAAGACAATGTTTAGCAACCAATGATAAAGCTTATATTGACGTTTTTAATGGTTTCTAAGTTAGAAAGGCATGACAAAAGATTTTCTCTAGGGGAGTAAACATTTAAGAATCACCGATTTGGGAGTGAAGTGGAAGATGCTTCAGCATGTTAGTAAAGACCGATTCTCTATTCTCTCATGAAATTGGGAAGTGTTCATGGCTGAAACGGAAAAAACCGTTAGAACCATAGATGGTAAAAGGAAGGTTGTGTGACTTATATTTTCTAAGTGTACATTCAAGTTCAACGGTTTAAAGATATCGAATCGACCAATTAATCAAGTGCATCGGATATAGGTTCACTATGGAAAGTTCAAAGAGAAACCCACTTATCCTGATGCAACTAGTCTTTGTTTGTAATCACACACTAGTCCATGTAAATCTATTTCGTGTTAGCCATTCCCATTTATGTGGGAAATTGTAATGGTACGTAGAATAAAGACTGGTGAATTAAAAATGTGAAAGTGTAATGCCCGCTAGGTTCTTTTGAGCACAAGAAGCCTTCCTTTCATAAAAGACCCTCCTCGTGAATTTTAAATATGAATTTTGAACTATTATTTTATCTACTATTATTCAATTGATAGGTAATTATAAATAATTAATTTTAGTTGTTGGTTAATGGGATAAGTCCATAATGTATTTAATATGTTTTACCACTTGACCCATACATTAGAATAAGTTATTTTGGGGTTTGATAATTTTTGACACAACTCGAGGAAGACAGGAAAGAAAATCACTGCAACTAATGAAGCGAGTTTTCACTATCTTCGTGTGAACAAGCAATTGCTTCAGGTAAAACAAAATTTGATCTTAATCTCCACCCTTTGTTAGAATATGTTAATTTTAAGGATTATGAGCAGAAATGATTATTAAATTGGTTGGCTAGGAGAGAATTGATTTTTTTCAATATTTGTGAAGTTGCTGCAAGGTAAATAATTCCTTATTTGGTGTGTCAAATTATGACAATTGTTGGGTAACTAATGAGTAGTAGTGATGAGGTAATGATGACATAATTATGACGTAATTGAAGAATTACAAATAGATTCACTTATGCACATTATTTTGGTAATTTGTTGGGTTTGTATTTATATTTGCTCATCATATTATACATAACTTCTGCAGGAGATATTTTGGGATGCTATGCATATATTTTTACATTGGTATTATTAGGGGAAAGAAACTTTAGCCATTATGTGTTTGTGTCGTAAAATGATTGGCTTCAAATAGGACAATGGGTGGGTAAGTTGAGTTCTGCAATTGTTGTTCCAGTGAATTGGCGTGCCCATTAATAACTTGGTTTCTATTTCAGACTTTTCCATGATTATTCCAATTCAAGTTTTTTATAAATTAGTATATATAGTTAAATATTAGTTGTATTACATTATATAAATATCATTAGATTTATGAATTTGATAAGTTGAGATTTAACCTTAGGCGTTAAATTTAGAAATATGGCCTTGACATATTAGTTGACATCAAGTTTTATTAATTAAATTATAGATTTGGGTGAATATTGTGTCTAGGCTATAGACATATAGTGTGTCTACAGATTTGCTTACTTACGAATAGTGCATATTTGATAGATTGGGAGCACTCGAATATTTTTGTGAAAGGGAAATGCAAATCACGGGGATTTTTGACAAGTGTTCGACATTCAAGGTATACTAAGACTTTCACACTTAGTTGGAGGACGTTTTCCTAAAGATTAAAAAAGAAACAGACAATGGGTAAGGGAGAAAGATGAGGATTTCGTACCAATGGTGTGATGGACAATAGTACGAGTAGCGATGTTATTAGAGGTAAAGTCTATTAATATAATATTGATAGATTGAAGTTTGAGAATGCCAAAGCATATGGACATCATTTTATGTATTTAGTGACATGATTTCTTTGTGTGGTTGTGTTCGTTATTGAACCTGTATAATTATAATAATTGAGGTGATTATATGTCATAATGAAATTTGATTTATTTGGATGTTGTATCATCCCATTTTTATTGATATCATATTATGCACATGCATTGACATGATATTGAGTATGAGTAAAAGTCTAACATGTGAAGATCTTCCGTGTTGAGATCGAGTTATGTTTATAATTTTGGCACGTAAAAATATTATGTGCGAGTAATCAGATTTGATGATTAGTTAGGATCGTAGAGATCGTTCGTGTTGGGGGTTGTTTGATTTTATGATAGTTCATTGAGATTGTCCGCATAGACACGCGGAGATCGTCTGTGTCGATATATGAACCTTGCGAATCCCCCATGGGTCATGAACTCTTTGTGTATTTCCAATGAGTATCATGGATATACAGTTGAGAGAGTACTGAGCTTCTGAGGCATATCATTTCATGTTGTCACATTGCTAAGAATTGTATCTCATTACATCCCCAATTCTTGTTGATTATGTGCTTTTAATGGTGGTCTGACAATACGTAACATTTTATTATCCCTATTGATGAAAAGTTGGTTGATAATTATAGTGTGAACTTGTAAATTAAAGGCATATTTTCTTCCATACTCCTGTCACTACATCTTCATTGTCACTCTATGATATATACCGAGTACACGTGGTTTCGTACTCATACTACACCTGCTGCACTCTTTTGTGGTGCAGATTCCATTTCAAATTTGAGCGCATTTCTCCTAGCTTTAGTCAGAGTTTGGATTATCTTAGAGTTGTGGTGAGCTGTTTAGATATTTTGTGGTGTCATCTATTTATATACATTAGTTTGTGGTTGTATTCTGATAGGATATTTCTTATGTTTAGACTTGTTAAATAATTAGAGGCTTGTACTTATAACACTAAATGTTGGGGTGATAATTTAGGTTTTATGCATTTCATACTTGTAAATGACATAGTATTTGGATATTATGTTTTCACTTATCTTTAAACTTTAATATTGAATTGAAATGGTAAAATTATTGGATTGACTTACGTATCGGTTGGGAATGTAGGTGCCATCACGACTTATGATTTTTTATCGTGACAAATTGTATCAGAGCCCTAGGTTTGTCTGTCTCACGAGTACAAGACCTGAGTCTAGTACAGTCTTGTGGATCAGTGCATAGACGTCTGTTACTCATCTTTGAGAGGCTGTAGTACTTTAGAAAACTTCATTCGTCCAATTCTTATCATGCGTATGTAACTCGATTTTATGATCAAAATTTCCTTTTCATTCTCTCACCAATGATGGGGAAACATTTTCAAATTTAGACCCAATGTTTGGTATGGCGTTATGTGGTATAGTACGGGTGTTTTGTGGATAACAAAATGACTTGGTAATGAGCTTTCTATTATAAATTATGCCATCAATGAACCTGAAATATTAGTAAGAATGATAAGCTCCATGTATGATCTAGACAAAGATTATTGAACTTTATTTGATTTTTAAAAAAAAATTCAACAATTTTGTGACTCATGTTTATGATAACTGAATAATTTATTAGTGAAATGGTATAATGTTGATGTTTTTAAGAGTAGTGTAATATTAGTAAGATTTATGATCAAATAAGGGGATAATGATTTAGGTAAGACTGTGAGGAAAAGTTGAGGAAGGACAAGATATAAAATGTAACCTTCTCTAATGACATTTGAGAGGGTAAGACTTGTTATAAGATTCATATTATAGATTTATTTTTTCCTTTAATGTAGAGTTATACTAAAGACATTTTGAATAGTGTAAGTTAGGTGTCACTATACCCATGTTGGTATTCATTGATCGGAGCCACGATGTAGACTAAGTATAATACATCAAAAAAAATATAAAAGGCTAAACTAGATAGCAGTCAATGACATTAATATAGAGTCACGATCAAATCCACGGGGCTGTGCAGGCACCCACTATAACACCTAAGCAGGAGAACCCTCATATCCCAATAGTTTAACATGTGGAAAATTTTAAAGAAAATAGAGATAATTATAGTAAAATTCCTTTGTATATAATATCTTTAGACACACTTTTAGTTTAAAGTTGTAAAGTAATTTAACCAACTCACATGGATCTAGTCTAAACATGTACAAGATCTACTAAGAGTACAACTGGACAGAATAAATAACAAACAAAGCTCCCACAATGCAGAAGGAAGAATAGAAGTTGCTGGGGAATTTCTTCGTCTTCACCTAATGAAACGTCACCAATTATGCATTCAAAGTAATGCCTAAAAGACATAAAGAGTAGGTAATTATACAAACACACATTATGTGGTAGGCATCCATCGTCAACCGACGCTCCACAAAGTCCCACAATAACAGTTAAAAAATCAATTTAATTAGTAGGATTACAAAATAAGTCACCCGCTTCTCCACTTTCTCAACAACTTACTCCCCGGGTTATTAATCATATCCTAACAATTCGAACACCTTAACTAACCCCCAATTCTACCCACAATAACTCCAACTAACCGCTCACTTTGTACTCTTACTTCCCAGTCACATTACTCAACCATGGTCGCATAGTACACTACATCAAACTTGTCATATACGCTACCTCTACTTCTTTTTCGCAATTTACAACACCCAACAACCCTCGCTATCCATTACTAGTCAGTTTAACCCTTTGTCATTTCCACTATACCCCACGAGTTCGCTCCCACAAAGACAATCGACATAAACCGTCATCACATATAACCACTAAGTGCAATACATATGATTCATCACAACCATATCATCAAACACATATAAAGAACAAATACCATTTTAAATAATCACATTTTATGAACAATGTACAATTTCACAACTCTCAAGATACACAATTACGTCAAGTAGTTGGCCGTCTCATGGAACCCAAACCCAAATTGTTTGTGCACCGTAATATGGCACCAGACCCCATACTTATGCCGGAATCGAATATCCGATCCTAGTTTATTATGCCAAAATGTGGAAATTAGATCCTAGTTATTTATGATAGATCGTGGAAATCTGATCCCAATTAGTTATGCTGGAACGTGGAAAATAGGATTTTCCCATTTTTTATGACGACATGACAAGCTATCCATCAAAAACACGCAATCACATAATCACCAATCCAGTTATATCATCCAGTATCCTAATTATTTAATTCATTGATTTATGGCTGCAACATCATCCTTATCTCATTTTTATAAGTATGGTTTAAAATTAACATTCATCGGATACAAGTATTCATAATGAAGCAAAGAACAAGGAAACAAGATAATCAATCCACAGGATCACAACCATCAATTCACAAGGGGAGGGGTTATGGTCACACATCCTATGCCACCCTATGTCAACCAATTTATTAGCCTCTAAGTCATAATATTATAAGGATTCTTTCTAAGGTATAAGTCATAACTCCAACTTGAACAAAAAGACTACACCAAAAATTCCTACCTTTCAATTTGACCATATTAAGAAAGATGATACAAATTTAAAAAAATCTCTCTCATAAAACATTTAGCACTACCATGGGGGGAGCCAAGCAGTAGTTGCACGGTATTTTTGGACTTGATACGGTTTTTTGAGGCTTCGTAAACGTGAATCTGAATTTGACCAAATAATTCGTAAGGATTTTTCCCACCCCCCCACAAGAAATCTTCCTTACTCTTATTTCCAAAGCTTTAGACAGTGTTCTCAGATGATTCTAGGGTATTTTATGACTTATTTAGGTATTTTAGGAAGATAGAGAATATAGAATTTCTAGTAATTTACATTCTTCCTCGCCTATCTTGCTATGATGCTAACTTATCTTGCCCTGCCGCCACCTTAGCGGCAACATGCCTGTTGTGGAGGGACAGTGACCTAGAATTTTCATGGATTTTTGTTTCTCCTAAATTATGACGGTTTGTATTATTACAATAGATACATATTTACCCCTCATTCGTTCTGGAATGACTAGTGCATGGATAATAACATGCACTAATTTCTAGAGTAATTCCAACTTATGTGTAAGGCTATCAAGAAACCACCTCCACGATTGGTGACTTTTAAACTAGTGGATATAAGAAAGGTACAATACCCAAGGATCAAACAAAAATTAAGACAACACACGAGAAACTAAATTGGTTAAACTACACACTCTGGCCCGCCATGGTGGGATCCCTACCGCCTTTGCTGTGAGGGTGGGCCCCATATGGTGATTGATAGTTCGTTGAAGTGGGAGAGAGATTGAAAACAAGTACATAGGGGGGGGGGGTGAGGGAATCTATTTTCCCTATTGTTCAAAATTTCTCCACCAAAACTCCCCAATATGCTCTCGATCTCTATATTCTGAACATAAAAATTCATGTAAATTTTGCATTCCTTATGGTCTTTACTTCGGTATTTAATTAACAACAATTTCATACTACTATTAGAATCGGTATTAAGGTAGTTATTTGTAATTTTAACTATGTTGCTAGATTGATAAAATAACATAGCATGGGTACTTCTCTTATATCCCCAAAATTCCCACAATGACTTGGTCGTAAGAATTTTGTAAAACTCTAATTTAGGCCCTTTTAGGAGTTATTTGACTGAAATGATTGTAAAATTAGGTTCTAGGATAGTTATAATACTCTGATTTGCTGAAATTCATTTTAAAATGAGGGTTTTGGGATGAATATATATCATTATAGCGTATGAAGTTAGTCCCAGATGAAGTCCGCTCTAGCGGCCTTCATCTCTCTAAAGTAGCCTCTATAATGCCGCCAATGCGGGATTATGGCCGCTATGGCATGATTTCTCTAGGAAGTGGCCTCAACCTTGGCACAAAAAGATTTTCTTTCTTAATTATTAATTATTATCATTGCCCTGACTATACTTTTGCGTCCTTACTTATATTCAAATCATTGCAGGATTTCTAAATGGCAGGACAAAACAACTAACACTTGCCTTTAATTCGGTTTCCTGATGTCACTAGTCGATAGAGTTGTCATGACTATTGGAACACGAGTTTCTATTGGTAGAGGGGATATGTGCTTAACCGACTAAAGGATAAGGAACCCACTTTATATGCTCGCCTGGTAGATTTTAGGTGGGCTCTGTTAAACGAGGCTCTCCCTGCCGCTCAAGCTAACTTGTGCAGGAGTTCTATACTATCCTGTCCACCGTCTGCTAAGATGATCCTAGTCCCGTCATACCCATTCGGGAGTCAATATCTCCTTGAATGCAACTACTATTAATGAGGCCCTGTAGGTCCTTAATCACAAAGTCAATACTAGACCGTGGGAGATGGACTTTAAGGGGCTAACGATTGACCCCACACACTTGGATTAAATTTATTGGGCTTCTGCAGAGGGGATCACTAGCACTAATTGGTCACCTGATACTAAGAGGTGGATGCACTTGGTTACTAGGAGAATCCTCCCATTGGGTAACCGCACCGATGTCACCTTTCCCCGAGCATTGGTGGGGACATGAACCATACAAGACATACAGCTGAACGTGGGGGCACAACTTATCTCGGAGTGGAAGATGTTCTAAATGGGGTAATAAGTAGTTTTTTTCGTACCATGACTTATCACTGCTCAATGCAAGCGGGCGAGAGTGACATTATTCAATATTGACGGGGTAGATCCTGTGGATACCTTTATTCACCCTCTTTTGGTCAGGTCAGGTTCAACTTCCAGGGGAAAAAAGAAGGAGAATGGGAAGGGCTAGCAATATTAGGGTAATTACGGTTTCGGAAGGAGAGGACCCGCTCTCAAGTGTAGGGTCAAGAAGAACTTTGAGACTGTATGGATGAAAACGGGGAGCCCGTATGCCAAATTCAATCAAGTTTCACCCTGCATCGCTCTAGAGGTTTAAATACTCCATAGCCAGTTGCGCCAGGAGAGTAAGAAGGGTATGGAGAGGGATCACTTGATGGAACAGATGTGGAAGACTAAAAAGATCAGTTTGTACATGTGTTACCCCCGACAAGGAGATCCCTCAGCTTGATCTGAAAGACTAAACGTAGTTCCCATGTTGAATGAGACTACGTGTATACCCCACCAAGAAGGGAATCTAACCTCCGACAGGACAGCACTATCTGAGAGTTCGGTTTGTGTTTCAAATCTTTTTTTTGTCCTTTGAATTTCCTAAGTTTTGGTAGCACATGGATGCTTGTTTTTTTTGTGTGAAGTAGCCTTATATTTAATCTTAAGTTGTTTTAGGATCTTTAACTCTCTTCTTGAACACTAATTGACTGGTAGAGGTGAATTTGAATACCATTCGGGGTTGAAATTGTCGTTAGGAAAAATAGCAGGGACAGAATGAGGTTCTGCCTCACCTAATTCTGCTCTGGTAAGACCAATTCCGCCCTAGCGCCCAAATTGAGACAGAACCCCTGCTACGATTTTTTTGTTTTGTTCTTTTCTAAAAATTCCCAAAGGTCCCCAACTTAAGCAAATCATCTAAAATAATTCTCCAAACTGGGAATATCATTAACTAGTCCGAATCAAACTTAATGACCTGACATCCCTCTACTTTCTCATTACTTTAACATTAAGTTCAATCAATTAACCAATATATTCCACGTAATAAGGTTTTGACACACATTTATAATACACACAATCACATCATCCCATTAAAAAATTTAAACTTTATATTCATAGTAAATTCAATTAACAAGAAAATATCCCTTAATTTGTTCCAATTGAAAGTTTGGATTGTAGGGGAAAGCCCCCCCCCCCCTCAGTTGAACATAAGCGGACTCTCCCTTCAGTGAGAGAGGAACAACTCTAAGATCCTATACATCCAAGTCCAAGTCCAGGCCTCCTACACACTTTTTACCACTGCCCTTTACCTTAGCTATCTGGGCCATGTGGATCCTTCAGAAGGTAGCCCAAACAAACCTCTAGAAAAAAAAAAACGTTGAGAATTTGCATCAGCTACTAGTTACCAACGAAGGTGTGGACTGGTGGTAGAGGAGCAAGACAGTGGCCCATCGGAGTTGCTATGTTTGTCATAGCCTCTGTATTATGCTTGTGGCCGTTGGGGAGCGGGATTTTTGTCCCATCTCTGCTGGTGTCACCCGGGGCATCGTGTAAAACTGACCATGAACACAAGGTCAGGAGCTGGGATGTTCTTGTGTTTTGTATCTCATCATTATATTTCCAAGTTTTGATTCATGTTGCCGTATGTACGCTCTAATTCGTGATCGAGGAAAACAACCGTTCTATTCCTCTCTGTGTATTTGGCATACAAGGATGGTTGGTTCTGCATTAACCATAAAACTATAAAACACAGTAATCAAAGAAAATAGCAACTAAATCTAGTAATAAGTTTAAGTTAATCTAAAACGCCCTTTTCCTTTCCTTTCCCTCCCCGACACGCGGCGCCAAAATTTTTTACGCTCAAACTTTTTTTCTCAAATAAAATGTAAAGCGGTCGTGTCAAGTAAATAACCCAACTAGTGAGGTCGGGTCATCGTTCCCACGAGGAAATAGTTGAGACTTAACTTTCAATCAATTATTATGATGGTTCAGTCAATTCTTTTCTTAAAAAGCATAAAATGATAAAAGGGGGTTCTATCCTAAATAAATGAAAATAACTAGCGAAACTAAAAGGAGACAACTAACAGCTCGAATTGGAGTTTATATCAATTAATCAAGTAACTAGGGTTTACGTGTTCTCCACAGTTCATAACTTGATAAGTCTCAACTATAACAATTCTTCCTAGTATCTTGCATGCAAAGTAAAGTTATTTATTTCTAATCCGTTGTCGGATCTCAAAATTTCACTCCGCACCTTGGTCCGTGCTACGTGTGTTGCTCATTCTAACCCTTATCTTTTACCTCATATTAACATCGTAATTCGAATATTTGACTAAGTTATTACCCTCTTACCAATCAATACTAGACTATTAGCTTAGTATACATTAAATCTATGTTGATACTTCTTTTTTCATTATCTACCTCCTTGGTCGGAAGTACATTACGGCGAGTTTCTAAAACTTGGCCATTCCGTTAAAAACTCTATACAAAAATTATCAATAGATGCAAATATTCTAGAAGTGGTTTATTTTTAGTAGGTTTAATAACCTGATGATTTTCCTTGGTTCCCACCACCCTAGTTATGGATTTTAGTTACCCATAGATCCACGAATTACATACAATATTCAAATATGTGATATAAGAATTCATGCACTTACTTCGATGAGAAAGGCTAACAAATCCGAAAGTTTCCTTGATAATCAGCAAAAGTCCGCACAATCAATGATAAAGTCTCAAGATAATCAATATCTTCTCAAGAGTCTGCAAAATAATCAAGCGTCTAACAATATTCAAAGGTCTCACAATGAGCCCGAGTCTCCTAATCAATCCAGATCCTAACCGCAAAAATATGGGTTTTTTGAACTATTTATGAAAATAAAAACCAATTACACAAGGACACTATTTTGCGTGGAAATCTATCAAAACGCGGTTGTTTCACTGACATCGCTACAGATCATCGTGGTCAGACGGACCAGTCATTGGACTCCGTCGTCCATACTTGATAAATTTCTTTCTTCTGCGCTCTCTTCCTTATCCCTCGATGGGCATGTTATGACGGATCGTTACGAGCACAACGGTCCGTCAGGGTCTCCGTTCCAACACACTTGAACCCTGGGAATATGGGTCTGGGCTATTTTTTCTGCATATTCATGAGCTCTACCTGCAGGACGACCGTCGTGGCTACGACGGTCCGTCACTTCACGTACCCCACACTTTGGTCTAGAACTGTCCCTACATCTTCCTTCATCAGCCTTCACTATGGCTTCCACCTACGGAGCCGTCACAAGCATGACGGCAGTCACACTCCGTACGTGATCCTTTTCCTTTCGTCGCTCAAAACCTCCGCATTTCACCTTTTTGGGGACAGATTTCCTGCAAATAAGGAGAACTTTATAAAAAGTTCCAAAAGGCTTTTGGACACACTAAACTTAAAGGGAAAAGTAATTAATATACCGTGAAACCAACGGTATAATCAACTCCCTCAACTTATCTCGTTTGTTGTCCTAAAGCGAACGCACTATGACCAATACACAATCTTTATTACAATATTATCCTGTTTAATATCTTATTGCAACCATCATTTGGCTATCATCTCCCGATTAATGTCATCATAATTATGCATGCTATCACGATTTAGGCTTAAATTATGGGTGGAATCAGACCATGACACAGACGCCCCATGCACTAACACCTCTCCTCTTCAATTTCTCACCGAGGTGCTTAATATTTCCGGTAATGCAACTAGTGTCCTCCTTCAAAACAAAATCCTCATTTTTTCACACATGATTTCAGATTTATAGACGTGATTTACTTTTCATTTCAACACTCACTCTCAGAACAAATTCCACTCTATCATACCTATTGGCCATAGCTTGCCCTTATTTTCACTGCTTTAAGTTCGCTATAATATAACAACCTTCAGTATCACATATGACTTTCTTAGCTTTAACATAGGCTCAGGGTCAGGTAGGTAATAGTTTTTTGTAATACTTTATGACTTTTTTGCCCTTTGCCATATCGCTAACATACCATTTTCGATCATTTTATTTTGCCCAGTTTTCCCACATTCTTTCATCACCTTGCTATTTCCTTTTTTCTTCATTTGTGTAAGTGACTCCTCTTCTTTTTTCCCCCCTTCTTTTCTTGCTTGTATATTCTTTTTTTATGTATTTTTAGTTTTTTTTACTTTTTCTTGCAACTAATTTTTTTAGTCACTTTACTTTTGTTCTTCTCCTCTCTTTTTAATTCTTTAAACCCCACTTTTCCATCCAAGCCATCTCTTCCTCATAAATTAGTCCACCCTCAACCATGCTTTGCCATGAGTCAGGGTCAGGCCTTAAAAATGTTGGTTCTGCATTACCATCCCTCAACTTATGCCTTAGGCATAAGATGAGGTCACTGTCCAAGGAGGCCAGGGTCCAACACATTATTCCCAGAAAAGATCATTTGGGGTGAGAAAAGAAAGGTCTAATTTAAGATCAAATCATCTTGGTCAAAGAAGATAAATTTCATTTGTTTTTCTTTTTTTAATTTAGGCTAAAATGGGCTTATTGTAAATGGCCTATGATCCTTTCTCTAATTCGATACGTTACTTTAGCAGGACTAGACCAGGCATTTCTAGCTTAGTACAAATATTTGGAACTATTCACATCGTCCTCACACTCAACTTGACATCCTCCTCACTCTCACCAGATTATCAGACACCTAGTTTGAATTTTAGACTTTAGTATCAATGCAGTGGGTGTACCTCTATTTCATGCTAAGCCCCACATTTATCAATTCATGCCTAGTCATGCAACCATTTTTTCCATTTTAATAGATTCATTTTAGCCATCATGCTACAGATTAAACTATTACTCAAGAAATGACCGCCGGTTAAAAAACGGAAAAAGTAATCAGTCCTTTTGGGGAAAAGAGAATCAACGGCAAGAAACCCCAAAAGAGGATAGTGGAATGGGCTACTCAGACTTTCACCCTAGCATCACTCCACTTCCATTTACTCCCACCCCCCTCAACAAAAGACATCAATTGTCCCCCAATGCAGAAAAAAAAATTAAATACTGGGGTGTTAGGTGAAGCAAACCTGGGGCGCAAAGCGCCGACGATCACAAGTTGGTGGGTCCCGGTTCCCCTGAACCCCATACCTCTGTAATCTGGACACCCGCAGTGGTTTCCTCAGCATCAACAACACTTCAGCATTGGCCTCCCGCTATCTCCCACAGTTCTGAGCTCGAACGCCCCAGCAACTAACTCTTCTCTCTCATCTGACGCGCCTCCTCCTCAGCAAGCGGACTCTCCTCGCAGCCTCCCATCTCACACGCGTCTTTTCTTCCGTCCGCGCCTCATCCTCTTCTCGACCCCTACGCCTCTTGGCATGCTCTTCGAGGGGTAGGTAGTGGTAATCTCCTTAATTGGCAAATAGGGCCGCCATCATCTGTCTTTACTGCTCTATCATAAGGGGCCGCAAACGCAGGCACCTGCTAGCCTCTAAGATTATATCAATATCTGCACGAAGACTGCGACTGCAGCCTGAAAGGTCACACATCCACCGAAGGCTGGACGGACGGGCTAACCTTCGTACCAAAGGTGTCTCAAGCGCGTGATGAATCCTCAGTGATCTTCCTCTCTGTGTGCTGCCCATTTTCCGATCCAAACGCTCTTCTCTGCCGCCTCGGTAAAATAAGACCCTACATCTAAGGCTGGAAATGATGCAGAAGTGTAGCCATTTGCGCCTCTAATTTTTGGACCCTAGCAAGCGGGACCAGGGCGGGTAAGGGGCTGATCGAAGTGAGCTCCGGGCGGTGCTTTACTAGTCACCCGGGATAGACTCGACCGAGGGTAGTGGTTATGGAGCCGCTGCAAATAGCCGTGCGGGCCTGTGCTAACCGTATCGGCCAGATTGTCACCAAGTGGAGGCAGCTCTGGACGGGGCCCTCTGCGTGGATCAAAACGCATGGCCTCATCTATGATGAGCCGATATGAAAGGTGCCTAGAGGGGTCCCCCCTGAGCTGATCAACGTGCCATCAGGCACAATCACTGTTATCTGCATTGAGAAAATATCATGCACGGGCAATGTACGTAATTGTGACCTTAAAAAGCCCTCTCGTGCATGACTGCTTGTAGACGCCACCCAAATCCACCTCGAGAGACCGGCTATCATTGCTGCAATCATTAACTGCTCGATCCCATGTTTGACGATATTGATTCAGCAAGCTGTAGGGGAAAGGCAGTGCTAGCAATCAACCACAAAAACTTCACCGTGAAGTCGGGGTTGGTCCTTCTTGTATGGCCCCCTTCGCTCAGTCACCTATCGGCAACCCCTCTCCATCACGACAAGTGCAACAGGGCCATCCACCTCTTGGAAGGTCCTCTCTCAGCCGATGACACCACAGAATTTGCACTCTTTGACAATCTACCATCAGTAGCAAACCTCAACTCGGCAGTGAGATGGTCCTATTATCACCACATTCTCGTCTGTTATAGACCGGCGGATCGCAGCAGGGAGATATCAACCGGAACGCCACGTAACTCGGACCCTGCTCCAGTAAGCCTTTGGCGGTGGAAGCCCACTATCATCTTCGATCTCGGATAGTCGTACAGTGAGGATGCGTAGAACTCTCTCGGGCCATCTCTTCACTATAACGTCCCAACGTACTGCTTGTCCACTTCAGTCGATTCTGTGAGGAGATTGTGGATCTCAGGCAATCGTCAGGATACTTACCTGAGAACCGCTGCTCCAATGTAAGTGTCTATCTAACTCCCTTTGGTCATTCAGAATTTGTGCAATCGGAATAGACTTGAACTGCCCGTCCGACACACCACCGGTTGGCTGGTCATGAACCGGGTAATAGCGTGCTAAGAAAACCTCCCTAATTGGTTCCAATGAAATTGGGAGTTGTATGGGAGCTCAGTGAACCATATAGTGGCCTCTCTCTCCCGTCATAGTGAGAGAGGAAACACTCTAAGCCCTATACATCCAATCCAGTCAGGCCTCCCTCACAGCTTTATACCAACTGCCCTTACTTAGCTATATGGGCATGTGGATCCCCCTCAGAATGGTAGCCCTGAAAACAAACCTCTGGCAGTGAGAATTTTCATAAGGATTCTAGCTACCACGAAGGTGGTCCTGGTGGGTAGAGAGTCAATAAAAGTGGCCCATCGGAGTCATCTATGTTGTTCATGAGCCTCTTGTAGTAATGCTGGTGCCGTGGAGCGGGATTCTGTCCCCTCTGCTGGTGTTCACACGGAACAATCGTGTTAACAACTGACCATGAACAATCAATCGGATCTTGGATTTCTGGTTTGGCTCATCATCAGTTAATTCCCAGGTTTTCGATTTCTCCTGTTGCGTAGTGTACTGTCACGGACTTTTCAATCTAAGACAAGACTTCCGTTCGCGGCACTTGACGGTGAGTTGCTCACGATCTTTCACACGTATCTCACAAACTCACTAAGCCTCACAACTTTTTTTGGATCGCTACAGAGAAATCAAAAGCAAGACTAAAGACAGATTTTTGAAGAAAGACTTGTATTACAAAATGGTGAATGTAATTACTAAATATTCATATGACCCTAACTATTTATACTCACTTCTACACACTAAGAGTAAATTAAATACTTACACTATATACAGCCCATAGTCGCATAGCCCACAATACAGCTTCTAAGTCTTTCCAAAAAAGACCCTACCTTGACTAGTCTGCCCCCACGTCTAGAGGCCTTGAGCAAGCCTCATTCAGCTTGGAACTGCTGCCGCGGGGCCTTCACCTTCAGTAACAGCTGTAACGGCTGTAACTGCTGTATAGCTGAAAAACGGCCTGAACTGCCAAAACGTTGTAACGGCTGCCGCTCCAACGCTTCCTGATTGGGCGCCTGAACCTTGGCCTGGCTGGCCGGTTTGGGCTGCTTGACCCCCTTGCGCCTGCTTCTGCTGCCTAGGCATGTCCGCGAACTGGCCTGGGTATCTCGGGTCGTGACACTCCCCCCACCTATGATGCCGAGACCGCGTCGCATTGCGTCCCCCCGGAATTGGCATTGAAGTTCCGTCCTGCTGTTTCTGCCGGGCGAACATCAAAACTCTCGTTGACTCGATCAATCCCTGCCCTGCGAGCAGCCTCTTCATCGATGTCCCCGACCTTCTCATAACACCGATCTCCCGACTTTCCTCCTCCAACGGCGGCAAGTGCTCCCCGTCGGCTTTTTTCTTTCTTTCACAGCTACGTCAGCGTTCCTATCAGGAACCGCTCTTGACTGTTACTGCTCTGTTTGGCAGGGTCCTTTCCAGCACCCATTGTCCTTCTTCGAATCTTGCAATGGTCGCTTTGGGTTAACCTTCTTCTCACGTCGACCCTCTCGAGCTTCATGGCTGTCCATCTCAGCCTGTCCTCTCCGTTGCCTGCGCCTTCACCATGGGAACTGTAGTTCCTTCCTTCCTCCATGATTGTCAATTTTTTTTTGGAGTAGGATCGAATTTCCTGCATGGCACTGCTGGAAAGAATTTTCTTTTCTTCCCAAGAATCCATCAAACATATTGATGGGGGCCGACATGAATTTGGTTCCCTTGCCAATCGCCTACCGTGATGTTCACCACCGTGCCACACTCCAACTATGGGAGCCGGTGATGCTTGACAGGTCCTGATTTGGCCCGTTGCTTACACTATATCGCAAACCCCACCTTGCGCTGAAATCCTTCTTTTTCACAAGATTTCCCATCAAACGGTTGCTCACCGTTGTCGACCAACCACGATCAGGTTTCCCTGATCCGTGATGTCCGACCGTGTGAGCCCACGCCTTAGTACTTGTTCAAGTCCCTTATCAGCATGCTTCTGCTCCGCTTGCCTTGGCTTATCTTGCCTTGGCCCCGTCGATGGTTGTTCAAATCGCATCTCCGCATAGGCTCACACCCAACCCACTGCTTAGTCTCCCCTACTTCTTCTTGTGCTTTCTCTTCCTTCCGCCACGAAGGATGCACCAAGACCTTCAGTTCAGATGCATTTTTTGTAACCAATAGCGGCCATTTGCATAGGAAGCCCCATCTTTGGAATACCTTACCGTGTTTGCCACGAGCTCCGGGCTTCTTGGCCGCTGGACCCGTAGGTGTCACGCCTCTTTGGTTGTGGACCCCCCCCCTCGCCTTTGCTCCTCCTCGCCTTCACCACTTGTCTTCCCCACTATCCATCATGAGCTGGCCTACTCGTCGTTCCTCATCGGCACTGAAAGACTTCTCTTGTCTGAAGTCTGTCAGAGGCCTTTCGGCCTGCTAAAGGCGTCGCGATAGTCCTGACCTGCCGCCGTTCCAATACTCCGTTCTGGCCCAATTTTGCAGCCCATCCAAGAATCTAACAATGCGTCTCGTCCCATGAGTTGGGAATCTAAATGTAAGGGTGGTAAACTCCCGCACATACGCGCGTATGCTGCCTTCCTGTCCTCAACTCCTCCCGCTCTTTGGCGCTTTGACTCATAGACACATTGCTAGGGAATAACGCCTTCTTGAACTCCTCACGGGAACTGCTTGTTACGCTCTCAAATTTACTTCTCTCAAATGAAAAGTACAGGCGGGTCGCGTCAATAAATAACCCAACTAGTGAGGTTGTGAATCGTTCTTTTCCCTACGAGGAAATAGTCTAGACTTAACTTTAACCTTGTTATTAAAAAAATTTAAAAACTTATTGTTTGGTTGTAACTTCCTTAGAAAGTAACAAAAACAAAAAATGTAGAAACAGGGGGGTTTGTATCTTCCTATTAATTAAAAGAACTAGAAAGAACTAACGAAATTGAAGAGACACGTAACAAACCCAGCTTTTGAAATTGGGTTTTAATCAATAATCAAAGTACCTAGGGTTACTGGTTCCCCCACGAGGTTCAATAACTTGATAATTCAACTTAAATACAATTTCTTTCCTCGTATCTTGCATGCAAAGTGATATTTATGTATTTTCTAAATCCTGGTCCGGCATCTAGAAAATCTCACTCCGCACCTTGGTCCGGCCTGCTACTTGTGTTGCTTTCCTAACCCTTATCGTTACCCCCTATTAAGGCATCGTCTTCGATATTTGACAAGTTACTACCCAATCGTACCAATCAATCTAGCCTATTAGATAGTATACACTAAATCTATGTTTAATAATTCTTTTCCTATTATCTCCCTCCTTGTCGGCAAGTAGGCATTAAGAGCGAGTTCTAAACGTTGATCATCCGTTAAAAAGACTTCTAAGGGAAAGAATTATTAATACATGCAAGACAACTATTCTAGAATTGTTATTTAGCTAGGGTTTATCCTCATTATTTGCCTATGGTTCCCACAACCCTAGTTATGGAGTTTAGTTACTCACGCCAAAACCAATATTCAAATATATTAAATAAGAATTCATGTACTTACTTCATGAAAGAGTAAAGTCCCAAAAGATTGCTTATTAATCACCAAAAGTACTATGCAAGAATATCCAAAGTGATCAAACACTATCCATCAATACTATGAGTTCTAATATTTGGTAGATTCTAATTTACTCATAGGTGTCTAACTATAAAGTGTCTAACCTCAAAAACGAGGTTTTTTCGAAAATTTTTATAAAATATACAAAAACCTATTAAACCAGAATTCTAATTACTGGAAATCTGCCAAAACGCGGCTTGGGTTCGACGGACCACTCGACGGAGCGTCGTGGTCAGACGGACCGTCGTGGACTCCTCGTCCCAACTTGGTGCAGTTTTCTTCCTTGCGGCTTCCCTTCATTCCCCTCCCGGCAGTTGACGGACCGTCTAGGACAACGTTCCGTCGATGGTCCTCGTTTCAAAAGACTTGAACTCTTGGAATTTGGGTACTGGAATCACTTCTCTGTCTTCACGCGGACATGCAGGACGGACCGTCATTGCCCTGATGGCGTCACCAGATTTGTAATCCCACACTTGTCAATTCCCCCATCTTCACACTTCAGCAGCTTCTCTCTCAAAATCTCTCCGCAATTGGCTCTTGGAACAGATTTCGCTGCCAACAAAGAGAAACTTTTTATAAAACTGAGCATAAAAACAGCTTTTGGGACACACGAAAACTTGAGTTAAAAGTATTAATTATACCGTGAAGCCACGGTATAGCAACACCTCAACTTAATTCGTTGTTTGTCTCAAGCGACGCACTATGACTCACTAACAACCAATCTTGTGAACATATATTATCATGCTTTATAGTCCTTTGCACTCATTTGGCTATCATCCCCTATTAATCTCACATCAATTCTATGCTGCTATCACTATTAGGCTGAATTTTGTGGGGATTCGAACATGACACCGACCCATGCACTAACACCTATCCTCGTTTCATTTCTCACCGAGGTGCCTAACAGCCTGGTCTTGCACTAATGTCCCTCGACTTTAGAACAAAATCTCATTTTCACACAATATTTCAGTTTGAGTCATAAGGATTACATTTCAACCTCGCTCCTTCAGAACAAGTCACACTCAGTTTATACCTTTTGCCATAAGCTTCCTTATTTTTCACTCGCCTAAGTTCGTATACAACCCTAGGAATCCACGATATGACTTTTTTAGCTTAGTCTTTACATAGGCTCAGGGTCAGGTAGGGTAACATTTTTAGATAACTCAGTAGTGACTTTTTGCCCTCCTTGAACATATCAGCTAACGACTTTCCCTTACTTATCAGCTTATCTCGCCCAGTCCCTCTCATATTCTTTCCCTTTGCTCAATGTTTCTCTTCTTGCTTCATTTGTGTAGTGACTTTCTTCTCTCTTTTTTTTTTTTTTTTTTTTTTTTTTTCACTACTTTTGAGTCACTTTACTTTTGTTCTTTCTCTCCTCTTCTGTTCTTTCAAAAACCTCACTTTTCCAGAGCATTCCTCGTACTAGTAGCCACCCCTCAACTCATGTCTTTGCCAGGATTCAAGGTACCAGTACCCAAGTTGGTCAGGGCCCAGACACGAAGGTTGTTATTAGCACCCTCAACTTATCTTTTGGCTGCTGAGTGGTGCACATGTCCTACTAGGAGGGACCAGGGCCAACACGTGTTCCCAGAAAAGATCAGTTGGGGTAAAAAAAAAGCCATGTCTAATTAAGCTCAATTGTTGGATCAAAGAAGGATAACTTTTCATTTGGTTTTCTTTATTGGGCTTTAGAAATGGGCTTTCTTGAATAGGCCCTATGATTCCTTTTCCTAATTGTTTGTTACAGCTTCCTTTTAGCAGGACTACCCAGCAAGTTCTAGCTCAGTATCAATAGTGGACTATTCAAATTGTCCGTCAACTCGTCACTTAACATGTCATCACTATACCCGATCATTAGACACCTATTTGAATAAAGACTTAGGGTAATGAATGGCGTAACTCTATTTCATGCTTAGAGCCACACAATTGTCAGTTACTATGCCAGTCATGCTTATTTTCAGTTTATCAGGATATCATTGCCATCATGCTTCGAGTTAAACCTAGGTCAAAAGATATAAACCTGCCGGTTCAACAACACAAAAAAATAAAATTATCAGGTCTTTTTTGGGGAAAAAGAACTCAGCAAGAAACCCCCAAACGAGTTATAGGTGAGTTGGGCTACCAGACTTCATCACCCTAACCTCACTTTCCATTTAACCACCCCACCCCCAACAAAACTTCAATTGGCCCCCATGCTAAAAAAAAAATCTAAAGATTAGAGGGTAGGGTGAACAACCCTGTTGCTCAATGCCGTCCTGTCAACAAGCTGAGTGGTCCGGTTTCCAGAACCCACATCCTCTGCAACCTGGAACCCCCTCAGTGGTGTCCTCAGTCAATCTGACATCCTCAGGTGATGCCCTCCACAGCTCACCGCACCCTCAGTAGGGCATCCTGCTGTCTCTACAGTACGGGCACTAGAGCCCCAGGCCGCTGATCTGCATGCTCGAATCCGTTGTGCCTCCGCCTCAGCAAGTGAGGCTCTCCTCGCAGCCTCCCAAAACCCTCTCGGCGCTCCTTCTTCCTTGCCCTCGCAGGCCTCTCCCCTGATCTCCTCCTTCGCCTCTTAACCACTCTCTCTCGGATAAGATGGGGGAATCTGGGAGTAGAAAACAAAGCTTCCAATACAGTATCCTCATCGGCTCGACATACTCTTCCAGGAAATCTCCGTCTCTTAAGCAATCGTACTGATGTCTTCACGCATACTGTCTACTGCAGCCTGAAAGAGTTGACACTCTACCGTAGGGGCTGTCGGTCTATACCCCAATCTCGCTTCAAGGCATCTATGCGCTGGTTCACACCTCCAATCTTCCGCTGTCATCTGCCTCTCCATAACGTGCTTCAGACTCAGCTCTATCACTTTCTGCATCCACGGCTGGATATGATGCATAAGAGTGGGCCAGTTTCGCCTCCAGTTTTTTGGTACCTAGCAAGTGGGGGCCGGTTGTCGGTAGAGTGGCTGTCTACTCCGCGGGATAGATCTTCGACCGGGGTAGTGTCCTGTGGATGTCTGTGTGGCATTACGAGCCTGGCCACTGTCTCCGCAAGATTCGTCTGCTAGTGGTGGCTCTCTGGACTGGGGCCCTCGCCGTGGTCCACTCTTGGCCTCGTCTCTGATGAGGCCTAATCACGGTACCTGCGGGGTTTCGCAACTGATCTATTGCCAAATGGGGCACACCTGCAGACCTGCAAACGTGGCACAGATCATGCCACGGTAAAGGGGTAGGTGGTGGTGACTTTGAAGGCCCTCTCGTGCATGAACTGCCCTGGAGAAGCCATGCATGGTCCCACCTCTAAGCCGGCTTATCTTGCTGGCATCATCCTGCCCGATCCCAGGTAACTATGTGTTATCAGCAGCTTGGGGAAAGCAGTGTGGCGACAGCAGCCACAAGGACCTTGGCGAGCGAACGGAGGCTTTGGCCTTCTTTGATGGCCCCCTTCGTCTCGTGACCCACATCATCACCCTCTCCTGTCGCTGATAGGTGCATGGCCATCCACCTCTTTGGGGTCTCCCTCAGTGCGGACTCTCGTAGAACTGTCCATCCTTCACTATCCTTCCTGCCAGCGATAGTGCAAACGCGCAGTGAGGGGTTGTTACGAGTAGCATCTCATGTCCGCCGTAAGTCAAACCCGTCGAATGGCTGGCAGGGAATTTCGGACCTGCTATCTAAAACGCCCCGTACTCGAACTGCTCATGGGGACCTGTTTACGAGCCGGGAAGCAGCCCGCCTGTCGATCTTTGATCAGGGAGAGTCGCTACATAGGACGCGTAGAACTCGTCGGACCATCTCCCTCGCTGTAGTTTCCCAATGGACGTGCTGTCTCACTCCAAGCGATGCTTGGTGAAGATTTTATGATCTCCGCATCGGGGAAGGCTCCCTGTGAGTCCCCCGCGCCACGGGTTAGTTGTGTGCGAGTCCTTACTCCTTTTTCGTTCAGGAACTTTTGCGTCGGACGTACACTTGAAACGGGCCGTCTACACGCCACCGGTTTGGGCTGTCCGCGGCTGGAGTGAGGACCTGACCTGGTGCTCCGGATGTGGCGTCAGAACTGTCCGCCTCGATCAGACGAGGCTGACGCTGCAGCTGTGGCGTGTACGGGAACCTCAACAGATTACCCCCTGAAGCTTCCTCAGACCAGGATCTCCTAAGGAGCCAGACGCTCCTTCCTCATGGTGGCTGACCCAGAGGGTGTGCCTGTAGTGTGCGCTCCTCATCAGACTGGGAGGGAGTGGACTACGTCGGGTGCCACCATTCCTTGGGTGTGGCTCTGGTGGCACGTTATTAACGAAGGGGCGTAGGTGCCTGGGAGCACAATTTAAGGGTACCTCTATCATCAGACCCGATGGATCAATCGTGCATACGGGGCGACAGACTTGGATCGCCCCGCGTGCGTAAGGCTCGTCCCTTGCCGTGGGTGCCATGTAGATAGTACCGCAAGGTCACTATTAGTAAGAGTAATGTTACACAAGATAGGCACTCATCTACTGACATTAAAATGTTGAAAATAGTGTGTTGAATTATATTGAAACTGTATCACACAACTGGACAGCATAACGGTCCGTCGTGACCTAGGACGGACCGCCTGATGTTCCGTCGTGTTATACTTGGTATCTGTATTGGTAACGGAACCTGAGGAGGGATCTCTGACCATCATGACGGTCAATCAGGACTACCTTCGTGGGTACGACGTCCTCAACAAGCAGTCCGTCGTATGCACTTGGACAATTTTGAGAGACCCTGATAAACAGGGTCTCTGACCATCATGACTTCAATTCAGGACGGACCGTCCGTGGTAATGACGGTCCTGCACCAGAGTCCGTCGTTAGGACACTTAGACAATTTGAGAGACCCTGTAAAACAGTGTCCTGACCATCATGACGGTCAATCAGGACGGACCGTCGTGGGTATGACGGTCCCGTCACCCAAGTCCATCGGTAGACCACTTAGACAATTTTGAGAGACCCTGAGAAACAGGGTCGCTATGAACCATCAGAGTCAAGCAGGACGGACCGTTCGTGGGTAGGGACGTTCCGTCACCAGAGTTCCCGTCGTAGGACACTTAGACATTTTTGAGAGACCTGAGAAACAGGGTATCTGACGCTCATGACGGTCAAGCGACGGACCGCGTGGGTATTACGGTCCCGTCACCAAGAGTCCGTCGTAGGAACAACTTAGCAGGGTTCTAAGGGCTTGTACGCCGGACCCTATGCGGTCCCCCCCGTCCGTAGGCCACGGGCCGTCAATCGGGGTCTCGTTTCTGAGTAGCAGTCTTAGATTGGTGTGCCCTACGTATCCCCTAGAGCCTACAATGGTTCTATAGTGATATGGGACTTATATGTGTCATACCCCAGACTAAGAAACTACCAAAGCTAAAATCTGGCTTGGGTTTATCCACAATTTTGAACCTAGGTTTAGACATTGGCAGATCTAGGAAACAATATATACGACAACTAAGCAATACTAACTACACAACGAAAATGCAAGAAAATAAGTATAAATGTGAGGACACAGACCTGAAAATGTGAGAAGAGAACCAATTAGAGAATGAATCCTGGCCAATGTCAACAAACCACCGACAGTATATGAATAGTGATAAGGCTTACGGTGATTTTGTGGGGAGCCATTAGCAGTGGAGGGGATGTGGAAGTTGGAAAGAGAGGGGAGGTGAGTGGGGTAATGAAGTTAATATGGTGGAATATGGAAGGTGGGAAATATAACGGTCAAAATTTGGAAAGGGTAAAGCCCCGGGTCGGTCCGGGTAGATTTTATTAATTGCGCGACGGTTCCATGACGACGGTCCGTCAACATTGTGACCGGCCGTCGTATGTTTCCGTCGTAATGTGCCCTAATTTCCAAAATGAAGTATACATAACCGTGGTGTGACGGATGACTACGACGGTCCGGTTCGAGTGAAACGGTCCCGTCGTCGTACTCCGTCTAATGGCTACTGTGAGTGGTGGCCTGTAGTTTAGAGTGGTGTTCCTGTCAAATTCCTGGTGATGTGATGTCCTGGCAAATTTAAAAACCCATTAATAGAAAAGAAAATGCTACCATTGTTAAAGACGATAAGTATTGGGTTTCTCCCAACAGCTCCTGATTTAACTGCGGCACGACTGGACACTTGACTTAACTCAGACTTCATCAAGATGGTAACGCCTCGATCACTTCATTCGCGCGATTCAGCATGCCCGGAAGATTTTTATGCGCTCCATTCACCTTGAAACCGCAACGCCCCTCCTTGGTTTTCCAACTCAACTGCTCCATGAGGGAATAGTTGGTAACCCGTGTACGGACCCGTCCATTGGACTTTGAGTTTGCCTGGAAACAAGCGCAATCTGGAATGGAATAAAAGCACCAAATCCCCAACCATAAACTCTCGTTTTTTTCAATTTGGTTGCATTTTATTCTCATCTTTCCTTGTGTTAGGGCTGAAACTTCATAGGCTTTTTAGGCAAATTCTCAAGTTCATTCAACCCATTTTAAATAAAAAAAACCGTGCTCTGCCAAGCTTTTCGCTCCAATCCATTCTTACTTCTTCAATAGCCCACCATGGCTTTAAATGCTCTAACTCAACCGTTATATGACAAAGTTTCCCGTATACAAGTTGGTATGGAGACATACCAATGGGAGTCTTTATATGCTGTCCGGTAGGGTCCCAAGAGCATCATCAAGCCTCCTTGACCAATCCTTTCTACTAGCGTTCACTGTTTTGGACAATATCCTGCTTGATCTCTCGTATTCGCACTTCAACTTGCCGACTAGTTTGAGGGTGGTAGGAGTGGCCACATTATGGCGAACCCCAGATTTCTCCACATACCCTTCTGAATATCTGTTGCAGACGTGGGAGCCCCCATCACTATACTATCCCTTGTGGTGCCAAGACGAGAGAATATATTCTTTTTCAAAAATGCATGAACACGCTTCCTTCGTTGTTTTTGGCGATTGCGATGGCTTCGCTTTATATACATAATCAACTGCTACTAGAATGTACTTCATCCCATGCGAATCACGAAAGGCCATAAAGTCCAATACCACACATCAAATAACTCATCACAAGAATGTGGGGTTGAGAGGGAGCTCTTGCTTTCTTGAAATACCACCATCAGTTGAACATTTGTCACATGCTTTTAGCAAACCCCTGAGCCTCTTGATGAAGAGTTGGCCAATACGTCCCACATTTTGCAATATTGTGTGAGCGGTTTCGGATACCACTGTTATGTCCGCCAACAGGTGAAAGAATGGCATGCAGTCCAATACCCTCAACATTTCACATTCTGGCACACAAAAACGCCGAATAGCCCGTCGGCAAAAACTCCTATACAATTAATGGTTTCATCCCAACAGAACTTCTTCACATCGTACATTAATTTTTTCTTTGAATGAAAGACAACTCTGATGGCACAATATCACTAGCCAGATAGTTCGCAAAATCTGCGATACCATGGAATAATTCTTGGAAGCAGCCAAACACGTTAATCTGGGAAAGTATCATCAATGTCAGTCTTATCCCCTAACTCTCTCATAGCTTCAATCCTCTAGACGAGAACAGAGTGATCAGCAACTGGATTTTCAGTCCCTTTTCTAATCCAGCACTTCAAAGTCCAATTCTTGCAAGCAATAAGACCCAGCGAATCAACCTTGGTTTCGCATCCTTTTTCTTCCTTTTTCAGCCATCAAATATCTCAATGCTGAATGCTCAGTATGATATAACTCGGGTACCTAGCAAATAGGAGCGAAATTTCTCAAAAGCAACACACTGTACTGCTAGGAGTTTTTGCTCGCACTGTGTATGTTCTTCTGAGCTTCATTAGGGATTTACTAGTGCATATTACATGGGGTGAAAAGGATTTTTGTTTTTTTTCCTCTGTCCCAGTACTACACCAATAGCTACCACCCCCTAGCATCGGGCACATTCCGATACCTCAATGGTTACTGCTCCAATCCGGGGATAATGATGGTGCATACACCCAATTTTTTTTCTGTTAGTTCACCGAATGCCGTTAAACAAGATTCATCAAACAAATTTGCAGTCTTTCTCTCCAAGCAATTTGCCCAATGGTTGTGCAATCTTTGAAGTCTTTGATGATCTTCGGTAAAAACCTGCCATCCCAACGGAAAACTCTCACACCTTTCACTGAGATGTGTGGGGGCAGTCTCTCTATTACCTCACACCGTCAACTTTAGCTCGATCAACCTCTATGCCCTTTTCTGAAATTCGATGACCAACACAATAACCCTCCCTTTTAACCATGAATGACACTTTTCTGTCCAGTTTAGGACCAAAATGCAAGTCCTTTCACCTCTCACTGACCTAAGGTAGAAAGGAAAGGTGGCCAAAGCAGTGGATTACTCCCCTCTACTAAATTCTTTAAACAACCGCTCGAATGAATCACCAAACCACCGAAAATCATCCATAAAAACCTCGATAGTATCCTCACCATTCAGAAAATATTGACATCATCCCTCTCATGAAAGGTTGCGGGTGGCATGGCACAACCAAATGGCATTCTTCTGAACGCCAAAGGCCCATATGACCAAGTGAAGTGGTTTTCTCTTGATCTCTGGTGCAATAGAAATCTGATTAATACCCCGAATCCACCATCAAGAAAACAATAACCACCCTTTCCGGAAGTCTATTCCAACCTCTGATCCATGAAGGGCATGGGAAAAATGGTCTTTTTCGTCCATGATTTTCATTTTACTATAATCCCGATACACACCCTCCATCCAGTAACCGGTCTCATTGGAACAAAGTTCCTTCTTTCGTTGGGGGACACAGTCAAATTCCCCCTTTCTTAGGTAACAACACGAACCGGGCATACCCACTACATCGGCTGATTGGGTAATCACTCCCTCCATCAACCCACTTGATCATTTCCTTCTTCACAACCTCTTGCATAGGAGGATTCAACTTCTCTGGTGCTCAATACTCGGCTTATGATCAGGCATGAGTTGGATTTTATGAGATCAATACCGGAGAACCCATATGTCCGCAATTGTCCCCCCAATGGCCTTTTGAAAACCTTTTTAGTACCCCTTCACACCAAAACTCTAACTCTGAACCTGTTGTTCAATCAAGTCTGACGCAATGATTTACTGTAAGGTCACACCATTTCCCAATAATCAGACCTAGAATGGGATTGAGGCTTTTTAATTTCAACTTTTGGAGCTTCTCTATAGATGGTTTTGCGTGGGGACTCGCGGATTCTTCATATCGAGCCTCAAATTCTCGGTTTAAACAGCAACATCACCTCGTTCAAGAGCCGCGCTAACGACTCATACTCCTCAATCAATCGCTATCAAGGTTCATTATCACTGCCCGTAATGCTCGACACTAGACGTTCTTCTATTTGTGTCTAAATGCCTCCCCCCATGTTGGTAAGGATATAAGCCTATGCCGGAAAAAAAAAAAAAATTGGACTCACCACTCTGCCTCATGGACCTATCAAACAGTTAAAGGTCACTTCCTCGATTGTTAAGTCGAAATTTCATGTTGTCCCCTTTTCCATGTCTTCTAAGGCTCTTCCCGTGCCAGGAATGGCCTCCCAAAATAATGGGGCACTTCAAAATCGACCTCGCAATCAAGAATAACAAATCTGCTGGGGAATATGAAATACTCCACTTTACTTACACATCGTGGGTATCCCTATAGGCGTTTCACCTTTCGAATCAGCCATCATGTTAGCCTCATGCAGTGGGCTTTGGGTCACCCAAACCACTTCCTTGTAAATCGAGTAGGGGCAATGATATTTATGCTTGCCCCAAACACATAAATGCTTTCGCAAATGTTAAATAGAACCAATTGTACAAGGAATAGTAAAACCACCCCCGGATCTTCTTTCTTGGACCATAGATCTTGTAGCAATAGCACTACAAGTGCTGCATTCCTTCATCATCTGCAAAAGTGACCGATCTTTTCTTTGGTAACCAGATCTTTCATAATTTTTTTTTTGGCGGTAACCGGGCATTTGGTTCTATAAGATTCTACCAACGGGACAGTGGATGAAAAGTTTTTGCCTCAACATTGTTAAAAACGGCCGGTATGTACCATCCTCCGTCTTTTTCCACTAATCTCTGAGGAAATGGGGGTGGTGGCCTAGGCAAGGAGTTTACCTTTTTAGGCATTTCAGCATCTCTTTTTTCAGTGTCATCCCCTAATATTCACTCAATTTCTACCACTTTATCAGATATCCTGGTTGTCACCTTACTTCTCATCAGTTGCATAGGGTGGATCATGGTTTGCTCACCCCCCCGCGAGTAGTAAATTGCCATACATGTCCCATCATTTTTTGTATTTTGGACAGTGTTGCTAGGAATGCCCCGTTGCCCGTGTGGTTCACATTTGCAGATAATTGGGCCAATTGTAACTCAAGGTTTCTTAATTGATATTGCATGGGTATCAACTTTTTGCCCAATACCCGCTAAATCACTTTTCAACTCTTTATTGTTGCTCATCACTAGCATCGAACCCCGCATCATTTTATGCAACATATCTCAACGCGTGACATACTACCTCCAACCATCCCTAGGAGTAACTTCCCTATTTTGAGGGGAACATAGTGTCTCATCCTGTCGTTTCTATACCATGGTTACCCCGTTGAGTTTTTTTTGTCGCGATTGAAGTTTCCATCTCGACATATGACCCTCACGATTGTAAATTACCATAGTTTCCGACCTTGGTTCCCTTGACCCTTGGCGCCAAGTATCCTGATTTGGAGCCTTGGGCGCTTTGGTCGGAAACCGCCCATCTGTTCGTACTACTCATAAGGATCCTCCTCATAATAACACTCATCATTGGGGTGGTGTTTAGCCAAGAGTTGAACTGCATTAACCTTTTCTGACGCCCCAGTGACAGGTTTTGTACCCAACCCAAGCTCAGTTCTCAAGTTGAGGCCATTTCTCAACGAAGATCATCTGTGGATGGGTTGTGAGTGTGGCTGCCACGCAAAGGCTGTTTCTCCCTGTCTCAACTTTCTAGTACTCCAACTTTGTTATTTCGGGAGATTTTTTCCATTTTTCAGCGATCTCTGCCTAAGGGGACATCTCCATACGATTCCACCTGCTATAGTGTCCCTAATACGCTTTGGTTTGTTATTATCTTGGCCCCTATAATAATAATTCTTTCAGCGACTCTCAATCTATACGGTTGATTTTGGACACTTCTCAGAATGAGGTGAATCTATATCCCGAACTACTACTGACTCTCCTCCTGGTAGTGGCACAAATTATTCACCCGTTCTTTGTGGTTTAGTTCTTGGTAGAAGACCGGATAGTGCTTGCTAAGAAGACTCCCTCAGTTGATTCCAATTAAAGATGGGGAGTGTAGTGGGAGCTCAGTGAACCACATAGCAGCCTCTCCCAGTCATTGAGAGAGGAAACACTCGGAGCCCTATCACATCCTAGAGCCAAGTCAGGCCTCCCCACCAACTTTTGGCACTGCCCTTACCTTAGCTATATGGGCCCTGTGGATTCCTCAGAATGTATCCTGAAAAAAAACCTCTGGCAAAGTGTAGCATTTTGCATCAGACTACTAGTTACCACAAAAGGTGTGGCCTGTGGGTAGAGGAGGCCAAACCAGTGGCCCATCCGAATCTGCTATGTTATCATAGCCTCCTTAGTATGCTTGGGGCCTTGGGATCTGGATTCTGTCCCCTCTGTTGATGTCACCCCCGGAGGTTCGGTAACATCTGACCATAGAACATCAACCGTATCTGGGATGTTCTGGTTTGGATCACATCATCATTGATGTCCCCAAGTTACGTATTCAACATGTTTCCAGTGTACGCTCTAACTCTTGATCGTAGGGGACAATGGTTCTCTCCTCTCCGTGTATTTGGCATACAGGAGGATAGTCTGAAAGAAATCAAACAATAAAACCAACGTAAAATCAAGAAACCTCTCACTAAACTATAGTATAAGTTTAAAATTAATCTAAAAGC
>JAKWJA010001256.1:2500-20579 GCA_027704765.1 Solanum habrochaites
GAGGAGAGGGGAGGAGTAGAGGAGGAGGAGGAGGGGAGGAGGAGGAGGAGGAGGAGGAGGAAAAAAAAGGGAGGAAGGAGGAGGAGGAGGAGGAGAGCGGAGGAGGAGGGAGGAGGGAGGAGGGAGGAGGAGGAGGAGAGGTAGGAGTGAGGAGGAGGAGTAGGAGGAGGAGGAGGAGGAGGAGGAGGAGGAGGAGGAGGAGGAGGATGAGGAGGAGGAGGAGGAGGAGGAGGAGGAGGAGTAGGAGGAGGAGGAGGAAGGAGGAGGAGGAGGCGGAGTAGGAGGAGGAGAGGAGGAGGAGGAGGGAGGAGGAGGAGGATGGAGAGGAGGAGGAGGAGGAGGAGGGGGGGGGAGGAGGAGGAGGAGGAGGAGGAGGAGGGGAGGAGGAGGATGAGGAGAGGAGGAGTAGGAGAGGGAGGAGAGGAGGAGGAGGAGGAGGATGGAGGAGGGAGGAGGAGGAGGAGGAGGAGGGAGAGGGAGGAGGAGGAGGAGGAGGAGGAGGAGGGAGGAGGAGGAGGGGTAGGAGGAGGAGTGAGGGAGGATGAGGATGAGGAGGAGGCGGGGAGGAGGAGGCGAGCGGAGGAGGAGGAAGTAGGGAGGGAGGAGGAGGAGGAGAGGAGGAGGAGGGAGGAGGAGGAGGAGGAGAGGCGGAGAGGATAGGAGGAGGAGGAGGAGGAGAGGAGGAGGGAGGAGGAGGAGGAGGAGGGGAGGAGGAGGAGGAGGAGGAGGAGGAGGAGGAGGAGAGGAGGAGGAGGAGGAGGATGAGGCGGAGGCCGAGTAGGAGGAGGAGAGGAGGAGAGTAGAGGAGGAGGGAGGAGAGGAGGAGGAGGAGGAGGTAGGAGGCGAGGAGGAGGAGGAGGAGGATGAGAGGGGGAAGGGAAGGGGGGGAAGAGGAGGAGGAGGAGGAGGAGGAGGAGGGAGGAGGAGGAGGATGCGGAGGAGGAGGAGAGGAGGAGGAGGAGGATGGAGGATGAGGAGGGAGGAGGAGGAAGGAGGAGGAGGTGAGAGAGGAGGGGAGGGAGAGTGGGAGGAGGAGGGGAGGATGAGAGGAGGAGGAAGGTGAGAGGAGGAGGAGGAGGAGGAGGAGGAGGAGGAGGGGAGGAGGAGGAGGAGGAGGATGAGGAGGAGGAGGAGTAGGAGAGGAGGGAGGAGGAGGAGGAGGAGGAGGAGGAGGAGGAGGAGAGGAGGAGGAGGGAGGAGGAGGAGGAGGGGAGGAGGAGGAGGAGGAGGAGTGCAGGAGGAGGAGGAGGAGGAGGAGGAGGAGAGGAGGAGGAGGAGGAGGAGGAGGGGATGATGAGGAGGAGGAGGAAGGAGGAAGAGGAGGAGGGAGGAGGAGGATGGAGGAGGAGGCGGAGGGAGGAGGAGAGGGAGGAGGAGGAGGCGGTAGGAGGCGGAGGAGGAGGAGTAGGAGAGGAGGAGAGGATGAGTAGGAGGAGGAGGAGGGAGGAGAAGGAGGAGGCGAGGAGGAGGCGGGAGAGGAGGAGGAGGAGGAGGAGGAGGAGGAGGAGGAGGAGGAGGAGGAGGAGGGAGGAGGAGGGGAGGAGGAGGAGGAGTGAGAAGGAGGAGAGGAGGAGGAGGAGGGGAGGAGGAGGAGGAGGAGGAGGAGGAGGAGGAGGAGGAGAGGAGGAGGAGGAGGGAGGACATGAGGCGGAGGAGAGGAGGAGGGAGGAGGGAGGAGGAGGAGGAGGAGGAGAGACGAGGAGGAGGCGGAGGAGGAGGAGGAGGGAGGAGGAGGAGGAGGAGGAGGCGGAGGAGAGGAGGAGGAGGAGGGAGGAGAGGAAGGAGGAGGAGGAGGAGGAGGAGGAGGAGGAGGAGGATGGTGAGGAGGAGGAGGAGGAGGATGAGGAGGAGGAGGGAGGAGGAGGAAGGAGGAGGAGGAGAGGAGGAGGAGGAGGAGAGGAGGGAGGAGGAGGCGAGGAGGAGGAGGAGGAGGAGGAGGAGGAGCGAGGAGGAGGAGGGAGGAGGAGGAGAGGAGGAGGAGGAGGAGGAGGAGGAGCGGAGTAGGAGGGGAGGAGGAGGAGGAGGAGGAGGAGGATGGAGGAGAGGAGGAGGAGGAAGGAGGAGGAGGAGGGAGGAGGGAGGAGGGGAGGAGGCGGAGGGAGGAGGAGGAGGAGGAGGAGGAGGAGGTAGAGGAGGGGGAGGAGGAGGAGGAGGAGGAGGAGGAGGAGGAGGAGGAGGAGGAGGAGGAGGAGGAGGTAGGAGGAGGAGAGGAGGGAGGAGGAGGAGGAGGAGGAGGAGGGGAGGAGAGTAGGGAGGAGGAGGAGGAAGGAGGAGTGAGGAGGAGGAGGAGGATGGAGGAGGAGGATGGAGGAGGAGGAGGGAGGAGGAGGAGGAGGAGGAGGAGGAGGAGGAGGAGGAGGAATGGAGGAGGAGGGGGAGGAGGCGGAGGGGAGGGAGGAGGAGGAGAGGAGGAGGCGAGGAGGAGGGCGGAGAGGAGAGGAGTAGGAGGAGGAGGAGGAGTGAGGAGAGGGGATGAGGAGGAGGAGGAGGCGGAGGAGGAGGAGGAGGAGGAGGCGAGGAGGAGGAGGAAAGGAGGGAGGAGGGGGAGGAGGAGAGGAGGAGGAGGAGGAGGAGAGGAGGGGAGAGGAGGAGGAGGAGGAGGAGGAGGAGGAGGAGGAGGGAGGAGGAGGAGGAGGAGTGAGGAGGAGGGACGAGGAGAGAGAGGATGAGGAGGAGGAGTAGGAGGAGGAGGAGGGGAGTAGGAGGATGAGGAGGAGGGAGGCGGAGGAGGATGGAGAGGAGGAGGGGGAGGAGGAGGAGGAGAGGAGGAGGAGGAGGAGGAGGAGGAGGCGCGGAGAGGAGGGAGGAGGAGTAGGAGGAGGATTGAGGAGGAGGAGGAGGAGGAGGAGGAGGAGGAGGAGGAGGAGGAGGAGGAGGAGGAGGAGAGGAGGAGGAGGAGGCGGAGGAGGAGGAGGAGGGTCGAGGAGGAGGAGGAGGAGGAGGAGGAGGAGAGGAGGCGGAGGAGGAGGAGGCGGAGGAGGGAGGAGGAGGAGGAGGAGGAGGAGGGGAGGAGGCGGAGGGAGGGAGGGAGGAGGAGGAGGAGAGGAGGAGGAGGAGGAGGGGAGAGGAGGATGAGGAGGAGGAGTAGGAGGAGGGAGGAGAGGAGAGGAGGGGAGGAGGAGGAGGGGGAGGAGGAGAGGCGGAGAGGAGTAGGGGGGAGGAGGAGGAGGATGGAGGAGGAGGATGAGGGGGAGGAGGATGAGGAGGAGGGGGGGGGTAGGAGGAGGAGGAGGAGGAGAGGAGGAGGGAGGAGGAGGAGGGGACGGGGGGGGTAGGAGGAGGAGGGAGGGAGGAGGAGAGTGAGGGGAGGGAGGAGAGAGGAGGAGGAGGGGGCGGGAGGAGGGAGGAGGAGGAGGGGGAGGAGGGGGAGGCAGAGGAGGAGGAGGAGTGGGAGGAGGAGGCGTAGGAGGAGTAGGAAGGAGGAGGCTTAGGAGGAGGAGGAGGAGAGGGAGGAGAGGAGGAGGATGGGAGGAGGATGCGCTAGGAGGAGGAGGGGAGGGAGGAGGAGGAGGAGGGGAGGAGCTGAGGATGAGGAGGAGGAGGAGGAGGAGGAGGAGGAGGAGGAGGAGGAGGTAGGAGGAGGAGAGGAGGAGGAGGAGGCGGGGAGGAGGATTAGGAGTGAGGAGGAGGAGGTAGTAGGAGAGGAGTAGGAGGAGGGAGGAGGGGAGGAGGATGAGGCAGGATGAGGATTAGGAGAGGGGGAGGAGGTAGGAGGAGGAGGATTGGGAGGGAGGTGAGGAGGATGAGGGGGAGTAGGGGGATGAGGGGGAGGAGGCGTAGGAGGAGGAGGGGAGGACGGAGGAGGAGGAGGCGAGAGAGAGGAGGAGGAGGAGGAGGATGAGAGGGAGGAGGAGGAGGCGGAGGAGGAGGAGGAGGAGGGGGAGGAGGAGGAGGAGGAGGATGGGGAGCGAGGGGGTGGCGGAGGAGGGGGAGGAGGGGGAGGAGGGGGAGGAGGAGAGGAGGAGGAGGGTGAGGGGAGGAGGAGTAGGCGAGGAGGAGGAGCGGAGGGGGGAGGAGGGAGGTAGGAGGAGGAGTGAGGAGGAGGTAGGCAGAGGAGGAGGAGGAGGGAGGGAGGGGAGGAGGAGGGGGAGGGGTCAGGAGGAGGAGAGGGAGAGGAGGATGAGGTAGAGAGGAGGAGGAGGAGGAGGAGGAGGAGGGAGGATAGGAGGAGGAGGAGGAGAGGAGGGAGGAGGAGGAGGAGTAGGAGGAGTAGGATGGAGGAGGAGGAGGAGGAGGAGGAGGAGGAGGAGGAGAGGAGGCGGAGGGAGGAGGCGAGGAGAGGAGGCAGAGGAGGAGAGGCGGAGGAGGAGGAGGGGAGAGGAGGGAGAGGAGTGAGAGGGAGGAGGAGGAGGAGGAGGAGAGGAGGAGGAGGAGGAGGAGGAGGAGGAGGATGAGAGGAGGGGGGGGCGGAGGAGGAGAGGAGGAGGAGGAGAGGAGGCGGAGGAGGAGGAGAGGATGAGGAGGAGGGAGGAGGAGGAGAGGATGAGGAGGCGGAGGAGGAGGCGGAGGAGGAGGAGGGAGGAGGAGGAGGAGGAGGAGGAGGGGAGGAGAGGAGGGGAGGCGGAGGGGAGGAGGAGGAGGAGGAGGAGGAGGAGGAGGAGCGAGGAGGAGGAGGAGCGAGGAGGATGGAGGAGGAGGAGGAGGAGGTAGAGGAGAGGAGGAGGAGGAGAGAGGAGGAGGAGGAGGAGGAGTACGAGGAGTAGGAGTAGGAGGCGAGAGGATGATGAGGAGGAGGAGAAGGAGGAGGCGGTAGGAGGGAGAGGAGGAGGGGAGGAGGAGGAGAGAGGAGGATAGGAGGAGGAGGAGGGGGAGGAGGAGGAGGAGGAGGAGGATGAGGAGGAGGAGAGGGGGAGGAGGAGGAGGAGGAGAGGAGGATGAGGAGGAGGGAGGAGGAGGAGGAGGAGGAGGAGGAGGAGGGGAGGCGGAGGAGGGGAGGAGAGGAGGAGGAGGAGGAGGCGGAGGAGGGAGGAAGTGATGAGGAGGAGGAGGAGGAGGAGGGAGGAGGAGGAGCGAGGAGGAGGAGGAGTAGGAGGAGGAGGAGGAGAGGAGGAGGAGGAGGAGGAGGGAGGGAGGAGAGGAGGAGGAGGAGGAGGAGGAGGAGGAGGGGGAGGGGAGGAGGAGGAGATCAGGAGAGGAGGAGGATGATGGAGGAGGAGGAGGAGGAGAGGAGGAGGAGGAGAGGAGGAGGAGGGTAGGATGGAGGAGGAGGAGGAGGAGGAGGAGGAGGAGGAGGAGGAGGAGGAGGAGGAGGAGAGGTAGGAGGGAGGAGGGAGGAGGAGGGGAGGAGGAGGAGTAGGAGGGAAGAGGAGGAGGAGGAGGAGATGAGGATGAGGAGGAGAGGAGGAGGGAGGAGGAGGAGGCGGAGAGGAGTAGGAGAGGAGGAGGAGGAGGAGGAGGCGGAGGAGGAGGAGTGAGGAGGAGGAGTGAGGGAGGAGGAGGAGGAGGAGGAGGGAGGAGATGGGGAGTGAGGAGGAGGGAGGAGGAGGAGGAGGAGAGGAGGAGGAGGAGGAGGAGGAGGAGGAGTGAGGAGGAGGAGGAGGAGAGGAGGAGGAGGAGGAGGAGAGGAGGAGAGGAGGAGGAGGAGGAGGAGAGGAGGAGGAGGAGGAGAGGAGTGAGGAGGAGGAGGAGGAGGAGGGGGAGAGATGAGAGGAGGAGGAGGAGGAGGAGGAGGAGGAGGAGGAGGAGTGAGGAGGAGGGGAGGAGGCGGAGGAGGCGGAGGATGAGGAGGAGAGGAGGAGGGGAGAGGAGGAGGAGGAGGAGGAGGAGGAGGAGAGGAGGAGGAGGAGGAGGAGGAGGAGGAGGAGGAGGAGGAGGAGAGTATGAGGAGGAGGAGGAGGAGGAGGAGGAGGAGGAAGGAGGAGGAGGAGGAGGAGGAGGAGGACGGAGGCGGAGGGAGGGAGTAGGAGGAGGAGGAGGAGGAGGAGGAGGAGGAGGGAGGAGGAGGAGGAGATTAGGAGAGGTAGGAGGACGAGGAGGAGAGGAGGAGGCGGAGGAGGAGGAGGAGGAGTGGAGGAGGAGGAGGAGGAGGAGGGAGGGGAAGGAGGATGAGGGGGAGAGGAGGACGGCGGAGGAGTAGGTAGGAGGGTAGGATGGAGGAGGAGGAGGGGGAGGAGGAGGGAGGAGGAGGAGGAGGAGGAGGATGAGGGATGAGGAGGAGGAGGAGGAGGAGGAGGAGTAGGAGGAGGAGGAGGAGGAGGAGGGGCTAGGAGAGGAGGAGGAGGAGGAGGAGGAGGAGGAGGGGAGTAGGAGGGAGGGAGGAGGAGGAGGAGTAGAGGGAGGAGGAGGAGGAGGAGAGGAGGAGGAGGGGCGGAGGGGGAGGAGGAGAGGATGAGGGAGGGGATGAGGAGAGGAGGCGGATGGGGGAGGAGGATGAGTAGGAGGAGGAGGGAGGAGGGGGAGGAGGAGTAGGAGGAGGGGGAGAGGAGGAGGAGGAGGAGGCGAGGAGTGAGGATTCTGTCTATCTGTACTTACTTTCTTTTCCTACTGTTTGGTTTTGTCCTCGTGTCCTTCTCTGTGTCCCGACTTTGGGAGGAGGAGGAGGAGGAGGAGGAGGAGGAGAGAGGAGGAGGAGGAGTGAGGAGGAGGAGGAGGAGGAGGAGGAGAGGAGGAGAGGAGGATGAGGAGGAGGGGGAGGAGGAGGAGGAGAGGAGGGGGAGGAGGGGGAGGAGGAGTAGGAGTAGGAGGGGGAGGAGGAGGAGGGAGGAGGAGGAGAGGGAGGAGGAGAGGAGGGAGGAGGGAGGGGAGGAGGAGGAGGAGGAGGAGGAGTAGGAGTGAGGAGTAGGTAGGGAGGAGGAGAGGAGGAGGAAGGCGGAGGAGGAGGAGGAGGAGGGGAGGGGAGGAGGAGGAGGAGGATGGAGGAGGAGGAGAGGAGGAGGAGGAGGAGGAGGAGGAGATGAGCCGAGCGAGGAGGAGGGAGGAGGAGGAGGAGGATGAGTCGGAAGGAGGAGGAGGGGAGGGGAGGAGGAGGGGAGGAGGAGTTAGTAGGAGGCGGAGGAGGAGAGGAGGCAGGAGGAGGAGGGGAGGATGAGGAGGGGGAGAGGAGGAGGAGGAGGGGGAGAGGGGTAGGAGGGTGAGGGGGAGGAGGGGGAGGAGGGGGAGGGGGAGGAGGAGGAGAGGGGGCGGAGGAGGAGAGGTAGGAGGAGAGGAGGAGGAGGAGGGGAGGAGGAGGCGGAGGAGGTAGGAGGAGGAGGAGGAGGAGGAGGAGGAGTAGGAGGGGAGTAGGGGGAGGAGGAGGAGTGAGGAGGAGGAGGAGGAGGAGGGGAGGGAGGGGAGGAGGAAGGGGAGGGGAGGAGGAGGAGGAGGAGGAGGAGGAGGAGGAGGAGGCGGAGTGGGGGAGGAGGAGGAGAAGGATGAGAGGAGGCGGCGGAGAGGAGGAGGAGGAGGAGGAGGAGGAGGATAGGGAGGAGGAGGGGAGGAGGAGGAGGAGGAGGAAGAGGAGGAGGAGGAGGAGGAGGATGAGGAGGAGGAGGAGGAGTAGGAGGAGGAGGAGGAGGAGGAGGAGGAGGAGGAGGAGGAGGGGGAGGAGGAGGAGGAGGAGGAGGAGGAGGAGGAGGAGGAGGAGGAGAGGAGGAGGGGAGGGAGTGAGGAGGAGGAGGAGGAGGAGGAGGAGGAGGAGGCGGGGAGGGTGAGGGAGGAGGAGGCTGAGGAGGGAGGAGGAGGAGGAGGAGGAGGAGGAGGAGTGAGGAGGTAGAGGAGGAGGAGAGGAGGAGGAGGAGGAGGAGGAGAGGAGGAGGAGAGGAGGAGGGAGGAGGAGGAGGGGGAGGAGGGAGGAGGAGGAGGAGGAGGAGGAGGTGAGGAGGAGGAGGAGGATGATGAGGAGGAGGAGGAGGAGGAGGAGGATGATGAGGAGGAGGAGGAGCGGAGGAGGAGAGGGAGGAGGAGGAGGAGCAGGAGGAGGAGGCAGGAGGAGTGAGGTAGGAGGAGGAGGAGGAGGATGGAGGAGGAGAGGGGAGGAGGAGGAGGAGGGAGGAGGGAGGGAGGAGAGGCAGGAGGGGGAGGAGGAGGAGGAGGCAGATGAGGAGGAGTGGATGGGGAGGGGAGGAGGAGGGAGGGGTAGGGAGGAGGGCGGGAGGGAGGAGGAGGGAGGAGGTAGGTTAGGGAGGAGGAGGGAGGAGGGGAGGAGGGGAGGGGAGGAGGGAGGGAGGAGGGGAGGAGGGAGGAGGAGGGGAGGAGGGGGAGGGGAGGAGGAGGAGGAGGGAGGAGGGGAGGGGGAGGAGGAGGAGGGAGGAGGTAGGGAGGAAGGGATGAGGGCGGGAGGAGGAGGAGGGAGGAGGAGGGGGGAGGAGAGGAGGGAGAGTGAGGAGGGTAGGAGGAGGGAGGAGGAGGAGGAGGAGGAGGAGGTTTAGGAGAGGAGGCAGGTAGGAGGAGGGAGAGGAGGGAGGAGGAGAGGGGAGGGGAGGAGGAGGAGGAGGAGGAGGAGGAGGAGGAGGCGGAGGGGTCGGAGGATGGGGAGGCCGTGAGGGTGAGGAGGAGGTAGGAGGGAGGAGGGGAGGAGGAGGAGGAGGGAGGAGGTAGTGTGAGGAGGATGGAGGAGGTGGAGGAGAGGTAGAGGGAGGAGGAGGAGGAGGGTAGGAGGAGGTAGGAGGAGGGGAGGAGGAGGAGGGAGGAGGATGTGAGGATGGGAGGAGGAGGGAGGAGGAGGAGAGGAGGAGGAGGGAGGAGGTAGGAGTGGGAGTGAGAGGAGGGGGAGGGGGAGGAGAGAGGAGGGCGGTAGGGAGGAGGAGGAGGCAGGAGGAGGAGGAGGGGAGGAGGATGGAGGAGGAGGGAGAGAGGATGAGGAGGAGGAGGATGAGGAAGGAGGAGAGGAGGAGAGGAAGGAGGAGAGGAGGAGGAGGATGGAAGGAGGGAGGGGAGGAGGGAGGAGGAGGAGGAGGATGAGGGAGGAGGAGGAGGAGGAGGAGGAGGGAGGAGGCGGAGCGAGGAGGGAGGATGGATGGTGGAGATGGAGGAGGAGGTAGGAGGAGGAGTGAGGGAGGAGAGGGGAGGAGGAGGAGGAGGAGGGGAGGAGGAGTGGAGGTAGGAGGAGGGAGGAGGAGGAGGGAGGGAGGGAGGAGGGAGGGAGGAGTGAGGAGGAGGAGGGAGGGAGTGGGGATGGAGGAGGAGGAGGTAGGAGTGAGGAGTGAGGAGGGAGGAGGGAGGAGGAGGAGGAGGGAGTGAGGAGGATGGAGAGGAGGGAGGAGGAGGAGGAGGAGGATGAGGAGGAGGAGGATGAGGAGGAGGAGTGAGGTGAGGAGGGAGGGGAGGGAGGAGGAGGAGAGGAGGGGAGGAGGAGGGAGGAGCGGTAGGAGGGAGGATGTGAGGTAGGGGAGGGAGGTAGGGAGGAGGATGAGGCGGAGGAGGAGGGAGGAGGAGGAGGAGATGGAGGAGGGAGGGAGAGGAGGAGGAGGAGGAGGAGGGAGGAGGATGGAGGCGGAGGAGGCGGAGGGGAGGAGGAGGGAGGGAGGGGTAGGAGGAGGGAGAGGAGTAGGGAGGAGGAGGAGGGAGAGGAGGAGGAGGAGAGGAGGAGGAGGAGGAGGGGAGGGGGGATGAGGCGGAGGAGGAGGGAGGAGGAGGAGGGAGGAGGGAGGAGGAGGTAGGAGGGGAGGGGGAGGAGGAGGAGGGGAGGAGGTGAGGAGGAGAAGGGGAGGAGGAGGTATATGAGGAGGAGGATTGAGGAGTAGGAGGGAGGGAGGTAGGATGATTGGAGGGGAGGGGATGGAGTGGTGAGGAGGAGGAGGAGGAGGCAGGAGGGAGGGGAGGATGAGGAGTAGTAGGAGTGGAGGAGGAGGAGGAGGAGAGGAGTAGGATGGTAGTGGAGGAGGAGGAGGCGGAGAGGAGAGGCGGGGAGGGAGGTAGGAGGGAGGTAGGAGGAGGGAGGAGTAGGAGGTGAGGAGGAGGAGGTAGGAGGAGGAGGAGGAGGAACGGGGAGATGGAGGGGAGGAGGAGGAAGAGGGGAGGGAGGGAGGAGAGGGGAGGTAGGAGGAGGAGGGGAGGGAGGCGGAGGAGGCGGGGGAGGAGGAGGAGAGGAGGGAGGAGAGGGAGTGAGGATTGAGGAGGCGGAGGAGGAGGTTAGGAGGAGGAGGAGGATGGAGGAGGGAGAGGAGGGAGGAGGAGGGGAGGGAGGGAGGGGGGGAGGAGGAGGGAGGAGGAGGAGTTGAGGAGGAGGGAGGAGTGAGGAGGGGAGGAGAGGTAGGAGGAGGGGGTTGGGGTGGTAGGAGGTAGGGAGGGGAGGAGGAAGGAGGAGGAGGAGGAGGAGGAGGAGGGAGGGAGGAGGAGGAGGGAGGAGGAGGGGAGGAGGGAGGAGGTAGGAGGGGAGGAGGCGGATGGGAGGAGGAGGTAGAGTGAGGAGGCTTGGAGGAGGAGGAGGAGGAGGAGGGAGGAGGTATGGAGGAGAGGGGAGGAGGAGGATGGAGGATGGGAGGAGGAGGAGGGAGGAGGGGAGGAGGAGGAGAGGAGGAGTAGGAGGAAGAGGAGGAGGAGAGGATGGAGAGGAGGAGGAGGTATGGGAGGAGGGCGGAGGAGGGGGGAGGAGGCGGTGAGGGAGGAGGAGGAGGCGAGGAGGAGGAGGAGGAGGAGGTGGAGGGAGAGGGAGGAGGAGGAGAGGAGGGGAGGAGGAGGAGGGAGGAGGAGAGGGAGGGAGGAGGAGGAGGAGGAAGGTAGGAGGGAGGGAGGATGGAGGAAGGGAGAGTAGGAGGAGGAGGGCGGAGGAGGAAACGAGGAGGAGGAGGGGAGGGAGGATGGAGGAGGGAGGAGGTAGGAGGAGTGAGGAGGAGGAGGGAGGAAGGAGGAGGAGGGAGGATTGAGGAGTGAGGAGGAGGGTGAGAGAGGAGTGAGGAGGAGGAGGGAGGAGGAGGGAGGAGGGAGGAGGGGGAGGAAGGGAGGGGGAGGAGGGGAGGAGGAGGAGGAGGAGGGGGGCGGAGGAGGAGGGAGGAGGGGAGTAGGAGGGCGGGAGGGATGGAGGAGGAGGAGGGGCGGGAGGAGAGGAGAGGGAGTGGGGTAGGAGGGGTAGGAGGAGGAGGGGTGAGGGAGGTAGGGAGGGAGTGAGGGGAGGAGGGGGAGGGGAGGCGAGGATGGAGGGGAGGGAGGGGTAGGAGGAGGAGAGGAGGAGGTGGGGAGGGAGGAGGAGGAGGAGGGGAGGAGGGAGGGGAGGGAGGAGGAGCGGAGGGAGGTCGAGGGTAGGGAGGGAGGAGGGTGATGGAGGAGGCGGAGGAGGGAGGCGAGGTAGGAGGAGGTGGAGGGAGGGAGGGGAGTTAGGATGGAGGAGGAGGATGGAGGAGGGAGGAGGGAGGGGAGGGGGAGAGGAGGATGGAGGGAGGAGGGGAGGAGGAGGGGAGGGAGGTAGGAGGAGGAGGAGGAGGGAGGGGAGGGAGGGAGGAGGAGGAGGAGGGAGGATGGAGGAGGGGGGAGGAGGAGGGAGGGTGAGGAGTGTGGCGGTAGGGAGGGGAGGAGGGTGAGAGAGGAGGGAGAGTAGGATGGGGTGGGGGTCGGAGGGAGGAGATGGAGGGAGGAGGAGTGGGAGGGTGGCGGGAGGGAGGAGGGTAGGGAGGGCGGAGGAGGAGGAGGGGAGGAGGAGGTAGAGGAGGAGGAGGAGGAGGAGGAGGAAGGGGTAGGAGGAGGATGATGAGGAGGAGTAGGAGGGGAGGAGTGAGGAGGGAGGGGAGGAGGGATGGCGGAGGAGGGGAGGAGGGCGGTTGAGGAGGGAGGGGTAGGAGGAGGAGGGAGGGAGGAGGTGAGGAGGGAGGGAGGAGGAGGGAGGGAGGAGGGAGGGAGGAGGGAGGTAGGTAGGAGGGAGGTAGGGAGGGAGGAGGAGGGGAGGAGGAGGGAGGAGGAGGGAGGGAGGGTATTGGAGGGGTGGAGGGATTGAGAGGAGAGGAGGAGTAGGAGGAGGGAGGAGGGTAGGGAGGGAGGGAGGTAGGAGGAGGAGGGGAGGGAGCGGTGAGGGGAGGTAGGAGGGGGGGGGAAGGAGGGGAGGGGAGTGTGAGAGGTAGGGAGGGAGGAGGAGGTCGGGATGGGAGAGGAGGGGAGGAGGAGGAGGGAGGGGAGGAGGAGGAGGGGTGGAGGAGGGAGGAGGGTGGAGGAGGGAGGAGGAGGGAGAGGGAGTTGGAGGAGGAGAGTGAGGTGGGGAGGGAGCGAGTAGGAGGTAGGAGGAGGAGAGGAGGACCGGAGGAGTGATGGAGGGAGAGGAGGGGAGGGGGGGCGGGGAGGAGGGGAGGATGTAGGGGAGGAGGAGGGAGGAGGGAGGGGAGGGGGGAGAGGAGGAGGTAGGAGGAGGGAGGGGAGGGAGGAGGGAGGAGGAGGGAGGAGGAGGAGGGATGAGGAGGGAGGGGGAGGAGGCATGGGAGGATGAGGAGGAGGGAGGGTAGGATGGGAGGAGGGGGAGTGAGGAGGAGTTAGGGAGGAGGAGGTGAGGATGGCGGATGGGGCGGAGGGAGGGAGGGATGTTGAGGAGGGGAGGAGGGAGGGAGGGAGAGGGAGAGGGAGGCAGGAGGGAGGAGGGAGGGGGAGGGGGAGGCGGAGGATGGGAGGGAGGGGGAGGTGGGGGAGGATGAGGGTGAGTGGAGGGGAGGAGGGAGGGGAGGATGAGGAGGAGCGAGGAGGAGGGGGGAGGAGTGAGAGGGGGAGGCGGCGCGGAGGAGAGGGAGTGAGGTCAGGGAGGGAGGGAGGAGGAGGGAGGAGGTAGGAGGAGGGAGGAGGGAGGCGGAGAGAGGGAGGGAGGAGGGGGGGAGTGGGATGGGAGGGAGGGTAGGAGGAGGGAGGGAGGAGAGGGAGTGAGGATGGAGGAGGGAGGGGAGGAGGAGGAGGGAGGGAGGAGGGGAGGAGGAGGAGGGAGGAGGAGGGCGATGGGAGGAGGAGGGAGGGGGAGGGAGGAGGAGAGGTAGGGTGAGGAGGAGGAGGATGGAGGGAGGAGGAGGTTAGGGGAGGGGGGGGGGCTGCAGGAGGCGGGGAGGCGGGAGGATGGAGGAGGAGGGAGGAGGAGGGGAGGAGGAGGGAGTGAGGTAGGGAGGGAGGTAGGAGGGAGGGGGCGGAGGAGGAGGAGGAGTGTGGGAGGAGGAGGAGGGGAGGAGGGGAGGGAGGCGGAGGAGACGGGAGTGGAGGGGGGAGGAGGAGGATGGTAGGGCAGGAGGAGGAGGGAGGAGGAGGGGAGGAGGAGGAGGAGTATTATTAGTATTGTATTATGATTGTTTGATTATTATGTATTATATTATGATATTATTATTATTATTCTAAGTATCTTTAGTATTATTATGAGATTTTATTATTATTTTGGGTGGTTGTGTTGTTGTATGTTATTATTCTTATATTTATTATTTTTATTTTATTATTATTTATTATTATTATTATTGATTTTATGTTATGTACTTATTGTGATTATTATATTTATGTTTATTTGGATTATTATTTATTATTTGATTATATTTATGTGTTATTCTTTTTATGGATTAGGTATATGGTTATTTGTTTGGTTGATTATTGTATTATTGTATTTATTTTTTATTTATTATGTGTATTGTTTATTGTTTTAGTTCTTTATTTTATTTTTTTTTTATTTAGTTATTAGGTTATGGGTTTGTTAGTTATTTTATTTTATTTTATTTGTGTATTATTATGATTATTTATTTTAGTTATTTTATTGTGTTATTTTATGATGTGTGATTTATTTATGTATTTATTCTTATTCTTATGTTTATGTTTTATATTTATGATTATTTTTTATTTATTGTTATTATTATTGTATGGATGTAGGGACGGGAGGTGATGTGATGGAGGGGATGGGTGGCAGGTGGCGTAGGGGAGGGGAGGGGCGGGAGGGGGGAGCGATGGCGAGGGGGGGAGGGAGGGAAAGGGGGTAGGGGAGGTGAGAGGAGGGAGGGGGGTGGGGGGGGGGGTGGTGGGGGGGGGGGGTTGGGGGGGGGGGTGGGGGGGGGGGGGGGGGGCGGGGTGGAGGGGGTGGGGGGAGGGGGGAGGTGGGGTCGCGCGGAGGAGGAGGGGAGTGGGGGGGATGAGGGGAGGGAGGGGGGGGGTAGGGGGGGGAGGAGGAGGAGGGGAGGGGAGGGGGTAGGAGGTAGGGGTGGGGGGGGGGGTGGGGGGGGGTGGGGGGTGTGGGGTGGTTGGGGGGGGGGGGGGTTGGAGGGGGGAGGGGAGGGTGGGGGGGGATGGTGGGGAGGGGTGGGGGGGGGGTGGGGGAGGGTGCGTGGAAGAGGGGGGGTGGGGGGGAGGGAGGGGAGGGGATGGGAGGGGGCTGGGGGCGGGGGGGAGGGGGGGAGGGCGGTGTGGGGGAGGTGGGGGGCGGGTGGGTGAGGAGGGAGGGTGTAGTGAGGTGGAGTGTTTGAGGGGGGGGAGGGGGGGAGGGGAGTTGGGTGTGGGATGGGGGTAGGGAGGAGGGGTAGGAGGGGGAGGGGAGGGGAGGGGAGGTGTGTGGAGGGTGAGTGGAGGGGTAGGATGAGGGGAGGGGGAGGAGGGGATGAGTAGGAGTTGGAGGGGGGAGGGAGGGGATGGGGAGGGGGGGGAGGGAGTAGTAGGAGGGGAGGGGCGGAGGTAGGAGGAGGGAGAGGCGGAGGAGGTGGGGAGTGTGAGTGGAGGTGAGGACGGGAGGGGGTAGGGAGAGGGAGGTAGGAGGAGGGAGGGAGGGAGGAGGTAGAGGAGGGAGGGGGGGAGGAGGCTAGTGAGGTGGTAGGAGGGAGGAGGAGGAGGATGGGCGGAGGAGGGAGGAGGCGGAGGAGGGGAGTAGGAGGGAGGAGGGAGGAGGGGAGGGGAGGGAGGAGGAGAGGAGGGAGGGGATGGCTGGGAGGTGACGGGAGGAGTTGGACGGGAGAGGAGGTATGGGGCGTGAGGAGGAGGATGACGGAGTGTAGGCAGGAGGTTGGAGGGGGAGGGAGGAGGGTGAGGGAGTGATATGTAGGGGAGGTGAGGAGGAGTGGGGGCCGGGGAGGTAGGTAGGGAGGGGGAGGGGAGGAGGAGTGGAGTGAGGGGAGGCGGGGAGGGAGGCATGGTATGGAGGGGGAGTGGATGAGAGTGGAGGGAGGAGGAGGAGGGAGGGAGGAGGGAGGAGGTAGGGAGGAGGAGGGGAGGGGAGGAGGGAGGAGGGGGCGTGGGAGGAGGGAGGCGGAGGAGGGGAGGATTAGGAGAGGAGGGGAGGATCTGTGGAGGGGGAGGAGGGGAGGAGAGGGAGGAGAGGAGGTAGGGGTGGAGGAGGGGGAGGGGAGGAGGAGGGGGAGGAGGATGGAGGAGGGAGGAGGAGGAGGGGAGGGTAGGAGGAGGGAGGAGCGGGAGGGAGGTAGGAGGAGGGGGAGGAGGAGGAGTGAGGGGAGAAGCGCTGCGGGGGGCCGCAGCCGCCGGGGGGAGGGGGGGGGGGGGGGGGAGAGGAGCAGATAGAAAAGAAGGAGGAGTAAGAAGAAGGGAGAAAAGAGAGAAGATAGAAGCGGATAGTAGAAGAGGGAGAGAGAAGAAGAAGAAGAAGAGAGAGAAGTGGTAAGAAGAAGAAGGATAGAAGAAGAAGAAGAAGAGAGATGAAGGTGAAGAAGAAGAAGCATGGAGAGGGGAAGAGAGGGGAAGAAAGAAGGAAGGAAGAAGAAGAAGAAGAAGAAGAAGAAGAGAAGAAGAAGATAGAAGTAAGGAAGAAGAAGAAGGAAGAAGAAGAGTAAGATAGGAAGAGGAGAAGAAGAAGAAGGTAAGAAGAAGAAGGAAGGAGAGAAGAAGGAAGAGAGCAGAAGAAGTAAGAGAAGAGAGAAGTAATGAGAGAAAGAAGAAGGAAGAAGAAGAAGGTAAGAAGGGAAGAAGAAGAGAGGAAGGGAAGAGAAGAAGAAGAACAAGAAGAAGAATGGATAGAATGTAAGGCGAGGGAAGAAGAAGAGAGAAGTGTACCGAAGACGAAGACTTTTTTTTCAGAATGAGAGAAGAGAGAAGAAGGAAGAGAGAAGAAGGAGAGAAGAAGAAGAAGAAGAAGGAGAAGAAGAGATGGAAGAAAGAAGAATGAAGAGAAGGAAGAGAGGGAGAGAGGAGGGAAGTAAGAAAGGAAGAAGAAGGAAGATAGAAGATTGTAGAAGGGAAGGGAGAGAAGAAGGGAGGAGGAAGAGGAAGAATGAATGGAGAGAAGAAGAGAGAAGGATAGGAAGGAGGAGAAGGAAGTAGAGGAAGAAGGAATGGAAGGACGTAGGGAGAGAGGAAGGAAGACGAAGAAGACGAGAGAAGGAAAAGAAGAGAAGAAGGTAAGGAAGAGGAGGAAATGTAAGAAGGTAAGAGAGAAGGTAAGATAGGAAGAAGGAAAATGACAGACGAAGGGAATGAGGAGAGAAGAGAGGGAACCAGAAGAACAATGGAGGGGATGATAGAAGTAAGATAGAAGAAGAATGAGAGAAGAAGAAAAGAAGGGTAAGTATACAACAGAAAAGACCAGCAACAACGAAACAAGAAGGGAAGAAGATAGAAGAAGAAGAGAGGCAGGTACGAAGAGAGAAGGAGGAAGGGTGAAAGAAGTAGAAGAAGAACGAACAAACAGTAGGCCAAGAAAAAGCAACAACAGTTGCACAATCATGAACATAGACAGGAACAAGAGAGAAGGAAGAAGGAAGAAGAAGCAAGAGAGAAAGAAGAGAAGAAGGAAAGAAGAACAGAGGAAGGAAGAAGGATAGAAGAAGAAGAAGAAGAAGGAAGAAGAACAAGGAAGAAGAAGAGAGAGAAAGAAGAGAGAAGAAGAAGGAAGAAGAGAGAAGGAAGAAAAGAAGGAAACATAAGAAGAAGAAGAAGGAGAGCAGAAGAGAAGTAAGAGATTACGAAGAACAACTAGAAACAAGAAGATAGAAGAAGAGAAGAAGAACAAGAAACAAGAAGGAAGAAGAAGAAGAAGAAGAAGAAGAAACAAAGACAAGGAACAAGAGAAAGAAGAAGAAGAGAAGATAGAAACAAGATAGAAGAAGCAGAAGAAGAAAAGTAAGGAAGAATTGATCGAGAAGAAGACAAGAAGAAGGAAGAAGGAAGAAGGAAGAAGAAGAAGAAGAAGCAGAGGAATAAGACGTAAGCAGAAGAGAGAGATAAACGAACATAACAAGAGAGGTAAGAAGAAGAAGGAGAGAAGAAGTAAGAAGAGAAGAAGGAGAAGAGGAGAAGGACAGAAGGAGAGAGAGGAAGAAGAAGGGATAGTAAAAGAAGAAGAGAAGAAGGGCAGAAGAAGAAGAAGAAGACGAAGAGGAAGATAGAAGAAGAAGAGAAGAAAAGCGAGAAGAAGGAGGAAGGAGAGAAGAAGAAGAAGGAAGGAGAAGAAGATAGGAAGAAGAAGGAAGATAGAAGAGTAAAGGAAGAGAGAAGAAGAAGAGAGAGAGAAGAAAGAAGAAGATAGAAGAGAAGAGAAGAAGAATGAGAGAAGAAGAAGATGAGAAGGAGAAGATAAAGAAGGAAGAAGAGAGAAGAAGGGAGAGGGAAGAAAGGAAGAAGAAGAGAAAAGGGAAGAATAAGAGAGAAGAATGAAGAAGAAGGAAGAAGAAGAAGCAAGAGACAGGAAGAAGGAGAGCAGAAGAGACGAGGGATAGAAGAGAAGAAGGAAGAGAGATAGAGAAGAAAAGAAGAAGAAGAAGAAGAAGAAGAAGAAGAAGAGCAGAAGAGAGAAGAGAAAAGAAGAAGATAGGTAGAAGAAGAAGAGAAGAATGAAGCAAGAAGAAGAAGATCAGACAGAAGAAGGACTGAAGAAGAGAGGAAGAGAGAGAGAAGGAAGAATCAGCAGAAGACCGACGAAGTAAGGAATTAATAGATAAGAAGAATTTCTTCAGAAGGAAGAAGAAGAAGCAGAAGAAGGAAGAAGAAGGAGAAGAGGAGAAGAAAAGAATAATAATAGAAGAAGAAGAATGAATAAAAAGAAGATGGATGTAGAATGAGGAATAAGCAGTTGTAAGACTTATACTAATTAAGAATAGTAGTACAGATACCTATATGATCATGTACATAGAGGCACTTAATTTTTCACGTCATCCCATAATATATGCATTGAAGATATAAGTAAGTAATTTAAATAATAATTTAATTAATAGATATATTTGATGAAAGAAGGAATACGAAGTTTTAATTAATATAGAATGAGTGCTGTTCTTCTTCTTCCGCCTTCCCATCCTTT
>JAKWJA010001257.1:0-26304 GCA_027704765.1 Solanum habrochaites
AATATAATGACCTAATTCCAAAATGGTATGGGCATTGAGGCTTTGAGTCCGCAGGGGTGAACTTGGCGGTGCTATTAATTGATTATAGAAACGTCATTGTGCTTGTTTGCTTACATTTGAGTATGGTAGTTGATTTATGATATATTTGCTATATACTGTTTTCTATTTTGAGTTGTACGATTGAGACACTAAAATAAGTACTTCTGTTTTGTAGTACCCCACTTGTTCTGTTCTTTCTTTGTTATTTGTGGAGTGCAGCAAACGTACATCGTTCTTCAACTCAACCGCAACTCTAAGCCAGTCTTAATCACGTGGGATCTCAGGGTGGAGCAACGCTCTAGCTTGGACTGATTGTTCTTCTTCTGTCTTGGATGCCTTGAAAGTTCGGGGGATAGCTGTTTATTATTTTTAGTTTCCCTAGATATTCTTAGTTAGATTTAGTATTTTTGGATAGATGTTACTTGTGTTATGCATCCAGTTTTGGGAATAAATAGGATTGATTTGTTATAAACTAATTAATAGAGTTTTATTTAATGAGGGGGTCGTTTTTTTAAGTCTTCCGCATTTATATTTTTGTGTTTATAGTTTGAAACGTTGGGGATTTTGGAGGATGGTTGGTTCGCTCAATTTAGGATAAGTGTGTAGGGTGCCAGTCGCGGCCGTTTTGGATCGTGACAAAACTTTGTATCAGAGCATTAGGTTATTGGGTCTCACACACAAGAAAGGTCTAGTGAGAGTCTTTAAGGAACGGTAGGGGCGACACCTTTACTTTTCTTGAGAGGATCTAAGATTTAGGAAAAACTCCATGCTTTCTTTTCTTTTTTCGTGGATATTACTTAGATCCAATTGGTATCTAGGTGTACCAAATTGGCTAGCTGATCATCTTCACTCTATTTCGCAGATTGGTAGAACCTAGATAGAGCAATCAAAGACTGCGCCAACCGTAACATCGGCAGACAAGAAGAGGGTGAGCCAGCCGCTGGGGCTGTAGCTCGAAGAGGAAGTAGTGACAAGAGGGCCCGTGGAAGAAGTCGTGGGAGGACGTCCTAGCGGAAGAGGACGAGCTACTAGCCCATCTGGTACTAGGGCGTGACTCCTCCACCAAAATGTGAGGATGGAGGAAGTGTAAGAGAGGGTGAGGATGGGGAGAAGAGAATGAACAAGTGCAAAAATGAGGAATTGCCCACCCAACCCAACCCGGAGATGATATCAATCAGGTTCTTTGCTTATCTTAGCGGGTTATCTGATCAGGCAGGCGCCTCCAGTAGTGTTTTCATGCACCCAACACCTCCGGTTTTCGGACCGGTACAAACATACAACTACTAGGGCTCCCCGCTGGATGCCTCATTGGAAATAGGCAAGTTTCATCGTCTGACACACGACCTATAGTGATAAAGATCAGCATGAACTTTTCATTATTCTTGATATTAAAACCTCCGTTTTCAATGTGATGAATATGAGGATGCCTACGATTTTATGGTTGACTTGTCATGAAGCTACTTACACAAGATGGGGATAAGTAGAACGGTTGGTGTTAAGGTTGTGATTATCGTTTCAAGGGGAACGCCAAAATAGGTGGCGGTCACATGTTGAAGTGTCAAACCCAACAGGAGGCTACCCACCTAGTGACTTGGGCGGCATTCTCTAGTTGTGATGGAGAAGTATATCCCACGGGGACTTTGAGGGATAGGAAAAAGAGATGGTTCTGGAGCATAGAGCCAGGTAGGATGTCGTTACTGCTATGAGGATAAGTTTCGCGCATTATCCAGGATGCCACCCAAACTATGTTTCAGTCCACAAAGAGCGGGTTCAGCAGTTTTGTGAAGGGGTGGGTGAGGTCAAAACTTACGAATTCAGCAATTACAGGTAGAGGCTACGGCAAAAAAATCCTTCAAGAAGTGGTAGGAATTCGTGATAAGAAGGTGGAAGGAGTGAAGCCAAGATGACTTCACCATTGGCATAGACATCAAAAAGTTTCGGAAAGGAGGTGAGTGAATGGGTCTTTACTCTAGAGGACAGGGTTTCAAGAGGTTACATCAGTCCGACCAATTCAGTCTTCACTACAGACTGTAGTTGGGGGTCAACTCAGACCGCGTCAACTTTTCAGTTCTTGAGAGACCTAGCTGAACAAGAGAGTGTTATGGATGTGGGGAGACTGGGACATATTAGGAGAAATTGTCCTAAAACAGGAGTTAATAGACCCCCAATAGCTAGAGGTAGAGGTTTGGTCAATGGTAGAGGCCGTTATCTGGGAGAACGCGGTGGCCGAAGGTAATGGTGGTCATCAAAACGGCCGGGGAACGGGAAAAACTGGAGCCACTTACAGCAAAACATGGTAGGGGTTACACGGGCAGAAGGTGATAGGGACCCATGTTATGCTTTCCCTGGAAGCGGTCTCGATGCGGAGAGGGGACATCCGATGCTGTTATCAGAGGTAATCTTTTGGTTTGTGATTGCATTGCTTCTGTATTATTGATCCTGGCTCCACCATTTTCATATGTATATGTCCTTCATTGCTACTGGTCTTTAATTACCATTGTGAATTGCTTGAAATGCCATTTCGTGTTTCTACTCCGGTGGGGGTCTGTGGTAGGTGAAAAGGGTTAGGGTCTTGGATGTGATTTTGGTGGGGAGCCAATACTCATGTAGATTTTTGTTTTATTTTAGAAATGGTTGACTTGACGTTAATTTCTGGTATAGATCTTGGCTTTCTCTGAATTTTGCGTATCTTAGTGTAATGCTAAAACTTGTAAAGTTGGCCAAAGGCCTGGGACAGAGCCATAGTGGTGCGAAGGGGACTACAATTCCACTCCAAGTTTGTATCGCTCTTTCTTCTTGCTAAGAAAAATTGTTAGTAAAAGGGTTTCTTTAGCTTTTTGCACCCACCTCAAGGATGATTACTACCAAGTACCTTCATATTGAGTCGGTTTCGAGTGTCTGCGAGTTTGTGGAGGTGTTACTGCAACCTTCCTGGTATGCCACCGAATAGAGATATTGACTTCTGCATCGATCTTGAAAACAGGGTTACGCGCCCATTCTATTACCCCCTTATAGGAATGGCTCCCGCGGAGTTGAAGAGAGTTAAAGGCCCCAACTCAAGAGTTGTTAAGTAAAGGTTGCATTAGACCAAGTGATCCCCTGGGGGTTACTCCTGTTGTGTGTGAGAAGAAAGATGGGGGTTTAGGGTATGCATAGATTACCGGCAACTAAATAAAGTAACTGTTAAGAACATGTTACCTTCCTCGCAATTGATGATTTGTTTCGATCAAAGTTACAAGGTGCTGGGTGTCTTGTCTAAGATGACTTGAGGTCGGTTATCATCAATTGAAAATACGGGCAGCAGCCAGCAGAGTGCCAAAGACTGTTTTTTCGAACCAGGGTATGGGCATTATGAATTCTGGTAGTCTTTGGACTAACGAATGCCTGCTGCTTAATGAAGCTTTGATGAACGGGATTTTTAAGCCAATCTGGATTGTCTTTGTGATCGTTTTATGATGATATACTGATATACTCCAAGAGATAAGCAAGGAACATGAGGAGCATTTGAGAATTGTGGTGGAAATGTTGAGGGAGAAAAAAGCCTTATGCCAAATCTCCAAGTGTGGAGTTTTGGCTAGATTCAGTTGTCCGTTTGGGGCACGTGGGTTATAAGGATGGAGGGATGGTGGTCCTCTAAGACGAAGTAGTGAAGCATTGGGTTAAGACCTACTAAGTGTCAGAAAATAAGAAGTTTTGTGGTTTAGCCAGTTAATACCCTCGATTTGTCAAGGGATTATCTTCTATTGCTTCCCAATTGACGAATTGACTAAGCAGAATGTTCCATTTTGATGGTCGGATGGAAGGTGGGAAAGCTTTCAGAAACTCAAGAACTTGCTGACTACCGCACCCTATTCCTTACTTGCCAGTAGAGGGTTAAAGAAACTTGGGTGTCTGTGATGCATCCTATTCGGTTTGGGTGCAGTTACTAATGCATGAGAAGAACGTAATTTCTTATGCTTTCGAGGCAAAGTAAAGGTGCACGAAGTAATTATCTGATCCCACGATTTAGAGTGGATGCGGTTGGTGTTTGCATTTAAGTAAGGAGACATATCTATATGGGGTTAAAGTGTGAAGTCTATACGGATTCATCGTTAGCCTACAGATGTCTTATGCGAAATATCTTGATTTGAGACAGAGGGAGGTGGATGAAACTACTGACGGATTATGATGTTACCATCTGTATCACCCAGGAAAAGGCTAAATGTAGTGCGCAGATCCTTAAGAAAAAGCAGGAAGCATGGGTAGTTTAGCCCACTTACAAGTTTCTAGACGCCCATGGCTAAGGAAGTCAGACTCTGGCTAATGACGTTATTGAGGTTAGGAAAGTAAATGAGGAAGGGAGGATTTTTGGCCAGGTGGAGGCGAGGAGATTTCTTTTCTGACAAGATCAAGGGGAAACCAATTTGATGATGTGATAAAACTAAGCGATATTCGGGATATGGTGGTTGCGAGGAGAGGCTAAAGAAAGGAAATAATGGATGAGGAAGGTGTTTTGAGAATTAAGGGGAGGGTATGTGTGCCCCGTGTTGATGATTTTTGAACTCACACTATTTTTACAGAGGCTCACGTTCCGGATATTCTATTAATCCGGGGAGCAAACCAAGATGTACGTGGACCATTAAAAGCAACACTTTTGGTGGAGTAGAAGGAAGGTACCATTGTTGATTTTGTTGCCAAATGTCAAAATTTTCAGCAAGAAAGTATGAACCCCAGAGGCCCAGAGGAACAATTCAGAGAATTGCCCATTCCTGAATGGAAGTGGGAAGAGAAGTGCAATTGGACTTCGTGGTTGGTCTTCAAAAGATCCTTGGGCAAGTTTGATTCTATTTGGGTAATTGTGACAGATTTAATAAAGCCTTGATCTCACTTTTCATTCGGTTTTTTAATAGTGACTGTACAATGCAGAGACGTTTAGCCAGACTCTACATCTCAGAAAAGGTTCGGTTGCATGGAGTTAACTTCAATTCATATAAGATAGCATGGTACGCAGTTATTCTAAGTTTTTGGAGAACATTCTGCTGAATTAGGTACTAGGTTGGACCTTATACTGCACTTTCACCCTCAGACCCGATGGGCGTCTGAGCGAACAATTCAGGTTTCAAGAAAGATATGCTTAGTGCATGTGTGATAGGAATTTTAGTGTATTGGGCATAAATTCTTACATCTCGCAGAGGTTTCATTAACAATACTTAGCTATCACTCAAGTATGATATGGCTCCTTTCGAAGCATTCTATGGGAGGGAAAAGGTAGGGTCTCTCATGGTTGGTTTAGGCATTCGAGGTTAGAACCTTGGGGGTACTGAACCTTTTGAGGGATTTTTTTTTAGAAAGGTGAAATTCTATTCAAGCAAAGCTTTTAGCCGGTCTCAAATTAGGCAAAAGGAGTGTGGAGATCGAACGGTTAGGGACTTGGATGTTCATGGAGGGTGAGGCAAGTTCTGCTGAAGGTTTCACCCTGAAGGGTGTGATGCGGTTTGGGTAAAAGAGGTTAAGCTAAGCACGAGGTAATATTGGGCATGTTGGTACTAAGCGAGTAGGGGAGGTGCGCTATTGAATTAGCGCCTTGCCTCCAGGGCTGGGTGTCAGGAGGACACCCGGTATTTCTGTGTTATGCTGAAAAGATACCATGGGGATGGAAAATACATTTTCAGCTTGGGAATCAGTTCTTGCTTGATGAGAAATTGTCTTATGAGAGAGAGCCTGTTGCCCATTTTTAGATAGAGAAGGGAAAATTCGAAAGTTGAGACAAGGAGATTGCATCCATCAAAGTTCAAGGGAAGAATCGACCAGTTGTGAAGAGGCCACTTGGGAGAAGGAGGATGATATGCAAAGAAAGATACCCACACCTTGTTTACAGATTCAGGTACTCCTTTTCCACTCTTGTTTTTCTTCTCGTGACCGTTTCAGAGGACGACGATGGGTAAAATTTGGTATCTAGTAACGACTGTTTTAGTCGTTTTGAGCAGCAGATTTTATTTCTGGAAAAACTGGCTCAGACGAAGGATGTAACCACAGACGGACAATCGAGGGGGGTCTCGGTTTTCCCCCCCCAAACACTTAGATTTCTGGAATTTGGAACTGAAATCGATATCTGAAACTTTGTGATGGAATGGGCAGGACGGACGTCCCCAGGCGTGACGTGCCCGTCACCAGGCCCTTCACAACTAAATTTCAGTCCCTGAACTCTGTGACGGGACTCAGCAGGACGGGACCGGCGCAGGCACGACGGCCAGTACAGGCACGACGGCCCGTCACAGAACTGCGTAATACCCAGGCTGGGTCGGATTTCTGTTAAATGTTGTAAGGAGGTTTGGGATTATTTCCTGCTCTTAAGTATAAGTTAGTGGTTTAAGGTTAATAATTTAATTTTTGGGGGTTAAAGGAGCACAACTTGGAATAAATATAGGGTTTTACTGTTACATCTTTTATACTAATTGTATTGATTATTAGGGGTAAAGAAAAAAGATTTGGAATAAGAAAAAACAGAAAAACAGAGAGAGAGAGAGGGAGAAACGAGCGAGAGAAAGAGGAAGAACCGAAGAGAAAAGCAAAGACTTTGAGGATAGCTTACTGATCACGATATAGGTTATGGTTTTTATGGTTATTCGTAGTAAACTCTTAATAGCGAAGTGGATTATGATTGGGTAGTATTCTAAAACCACTTCTATATTGCTTAATTTATGATTGTATGAATGTGATTATACAATTGTGATAAAAATAAGCATGATGAAGCTATGGAATCTTAATCGTGAAAGAAACCCTTAATCTACATTTTTATGAGAATTGATGATGCCTTGGTATAAAAGAAGGCTTGATGAACTAAAGTGATGAGAATAGTGGAAACGGGTGTCACGAACCAAACTGTCAGAATTTAGTGGAACGGGTGTCAAGAACAACCGGGAACGTAGACATTACGGTCGATTACGGGTTGTCCGAACCCCTGACACGTTAGAATTAGTGGATCGGGTGTCCACGACAACCGACACGTAGAATTAGGGGGATCGGTCGGAGTGTCACGTACCGTACACAAAGAGAAATAAACATAATGCATATTGAAAGATGTTAAGTATACAATCTAATGAACCTAATTCCCAAATGGGATTGGCATTGAGGCTTGAGTCCTACTAGGTGAACTTGGAGGTGTTATTAATTGATTATACGACTTCTGTTGTTGCTACATGTGAGTATTGTAGTTGATTTATGAGATTATTTGATATATATGTTTTCTATTTGAGGTTGGCCGATGATACCTACTCTAGTACTTGTGTTTCTGTTGGACCACCTAAGTGTATGTTTCTTCTTTGCTGATTGTGGCGTGCAAGCAAACGTACCATCGTCCTTCAACTCAAACCGCAACTCTAGCCGATGTCTTCATCACGTCGGATTCAGGGTGTGAGCTAACGCTTTCTAGATTGGGACTGGATCTTCTTCTATGTCTGATTGCCTGAAGGTTTCCGGCATTGGACTAGCGGTTTATATTTTAGTTTCCTTAATATAGTCTTAGATTTAGATTTTGAGGATAGTGAGTTCCTGTCGGGGGGATGAATTCAAGGTTGTGGGAAATAAAATAGTATTGAGTTTTTCTAAGGTATTTAATCGGATTTTCATTAATTATGAGTTTTAAGTCCTTCCGCATTATATTTTGTTGTTTTGGTTGAAAACGTGGGATTTTTGGATGGGTTGGTTCGCTCACATAGTAGGATAAGTGTGGGTGCCAGTCGGGCGTTTGGTGTGACAGTTGGGTTAACAAGTGAAAAAGGACCAAATATGTCAAAAAAAAAAGAAAGTTTAAAATAAAAAATCTCCAAACATTAAAGGAGGGGACAAAATCAAAAAAATGAAGAGAACAAAAATGAGAAAGGATTACAAGAACAAAGGTCAAAAATGCAAAAAAAAATTTAAGGAAGAAAAATTATTGAAAAGCATTGTGCAAATTTTAAGGAGAAAATATTTCTTTATCTCAAATAAATATCATATCTTTCCCTAAGACTACATTACAAGCCAATGACAAGTCCCGTTTGATCTCATTTTTTATGTTCTCACATTAGTGTATGCTTACATGAGGGTCAAGCATACGCTATCTCAATCTAATGCATTGAATATCTTTCTGAGTGTGAGTGACTTTCAAAAATATTCTACGATCTTAATTATTATATCTTGTGAAGTAGGACTTTTATATGTTGCATGTACATTTGACACATGATGATACGAATAATTGTTATCCCTGGAATTATGGCTAGAGAAATCGGAAAGGACTAGTGGGGGGGGGGGTGAATGCTGAGCGCGGAGGAGAGGGTGGGGGGGGTTTTTTTTTGTATTGTAATTTTTTTGTAATTACTCAATGATATGTGAGGATACCCAATTTTGAAAAACTATATAAATTATCTCAAAATTGACCCTCAAATTTGTTTGAAAGTAGTTGAATGTGGTTCAGATTCATAATTACTAAATGTTGGATACAAACTAAAGTCAACCCATTATCAAACATGAACTATTTTTTTTTTATTTTTTCATTATGATTCTAAAAATAAATCAAGAAAAAGAAAAATAATTTTTTTATTATTGAACTACGTTTGACCAGATTCCTAAGAAGATACGTAGGTAGCCCTTCATTGAGGATCGGTCTAATCACTATATAAAATAATAATCATGTTATTTCAAATCTCCAAGGGTTGAAACATGACATTATAGCCTATGGTATGTTACAAAAAAAATAAAAAAAATGGGAGGGTCGTATGAGTGAAATCTCTCACGAAAACGATAAGACGACAATAAAAAAATAAGAATGTCTACTTGGTTAAAAATAACGAACGATGTCATTCATCAAATGATGACATTCCGTCTTAGCATGAGCACAATCAAGATAGAAATAAACTTACAGACTCAAAGAGATATGAAGACAAATTATGCAAGTAATTCGCTAGAGAAAAACGTCGAGATGGTAAGATTTTGAATCATTGTCATTCATGTAATATGCAAAAAAAAAAAGGATTAATTTTTTTCTTAATAAAATCTGGGGAATTTTATTTTATTTTTAGATTGATCAATGTACTAATAAAAATAAAATAAATTAAATTATATTAAATAATAATAATATAAGTAATAAAAAAAACTCTGGTTGCATATAAGGCACAATAACCCCTATTTTATTTTCTTGTCTTTACAGGGAACAGTAATCTCTGGGTGCATATAGGGCACAATAACTCCTATCTTATTTTTCCTGTTTTCACAGCACACAATAACCCCTGGTTATATATGGGCACAATAATCCCTATTTTATTTTTAATGTCTTCACATGGAACAATAACCCATTGTTTCATATAGGACACAAAAACCAATATTTTATTTTCATTACTTCAATGACACCAATAATCCTGGTTTGCAATAGAGCACAATGACACTATCTGATTTTATGTCTTCACAGAGCATAAGAAATTTTTGTGGTATATAGGGCACAAACAACTCCTCTCTATTCTCATTCTTCAAAACACGGCACAATAATTCCCTGGTTGAATAGGGGTTAAAATTTTTAAAATTATTTTCATGTCATTATACGGCATAGGAACCCCTGGTTGCATATGGTCACAATAAACCCCTATTCTATTTATTATCTTAACAGAGCCGAATCAACACCCTGGTGGCAGTATAGCGGCACAATATCCCTATTTAATTTTCATGCGTCACAGGGCACACAATAAACCCCCTGGGTTGCATATGGGCCAATAACTCCTATCTATTTTTTCATGTTTCACAGGGCCAATAACCCATGGTTGCATATAGGACAATATAACCCCATTTATTTTTTTTCCAGTCTTCATAGGGCCACCAATAACTCCTGGTTGCTATAGGCCACAATAACGATATTCTATTTTCATGTTTTCACAGGGGCACAATAAACCCTGGTGCATATAGGGCACAATAACCCATTTTTTTCCATGTCTTCACAGGGCCACAAACCCCAATTTTTAATTTTCATTTCTCATAAGCACAATAACCCTAATTGCATATAGGCATTAATAACCCCTATCTTCTTTTTTCATGAATTCATAGGTCACAATAACCCATGGTCTGAATTGGCCACAATGACCCCTATTTTATTTTTCATGTTTTTAGAGGGCACCATAATCATGATTTCATATAAGTCCACAAGAACCCCTATTTTTTTCCATTCTTCACAGGGCAACAAAAAACTCCTGGTTGCATTATAGAAACCCCCAATTTACTACTATGTTATTTTTTCATGTCTGCACAGGATATAAGGAACCATGGTTGCATTTTGGAACAAATCCTCCCTTTTGTTTATTTACATTGTGATTGGCACAATAGTTATCTTAGGATAGATTTATAAACTTCTATAATAACTCAACAAATTCCTAGTTGCAAAACTGGGAAAAAAAAATTTGTTTGTTTGTTGTTTATTTAATGGTTTTGTTTGGCAGGTTTATACGTAGTACAAAAATTGGAAGTTCAAAGAATAAAAGAATTTTATTCTTTCAAGATAAAAAGTATTCAAGAATATCATGCGGAAGAACGTCAATAGCTGAAGTCAAGTCATGAAGTTTCAAGTCTTAAACTCAAATGTCCAAATCAATGTTTTGAATCGATGAACCTACCAAAGAGGGTGATGCGATAACTGAGAATTCAAATTGAAGACTCAAAACTATTGGAGTAGATAGAATTTTATATCTTGCCTTCTACATTTTGTTTTTTTTATGTAATAGCTGGAGCTACAAACCGGATTCTCGATAAAACCTCACTCGACTACCTAACTCATTGAAACTTTGCATGACTCCTTATCATCAACTCAGGATATGTAGTTTTTCAAAAGTTAGGAAGCAGTCAAACCTTTTCTCTTTTATTTATTTTTCACATTTTTTGGCATAAAAGTTTCAGTCAAAACTTATTCACATTGTTCACGTCTTTGCATGAAAATTATTCATGTTTCCAAGCAAAGAGGGGCATACTGTAAACTCCTAATTTTTTACCAAAACATAAGTATTTTACACTAATTTAAAAAGGGTTATATTTTGTCACGACCACTCGTGACTGGCATTCACACTTACCCCCCTCCTAGGTGGGCGAACCAACAAGTCTGAACCCAAACATATACCAATAGTTAAACTATAAATTACAATAATAATGCGGAAGCTCCAAAAGTTATTCAATAACTAATTCTAAATTTTACTACCTTGTACTAATCCCAACATCTGATAGTCATCCACATCAAGGGGACATCTATTTTACAAAATTACCAATCTAAGAGTGTTTAAGCAGAAAACAAAATAAGCAAAAAACGATGGTCCATGTTCGAAAATTGAAAGACATCAAGACGTGAATGAGAGAATTTCTAGCACGAGCTAGAATTGATAGCTCACCCTGACCTCTAATGTGCTGGAGAGACTGGATCAGGCTTGAGGGGAGTCGAAGGTCGATGGTACACATGCTGCACTCCACAAAAGAATAAAAAAAATACAAGTAGGGGTCAGTACAATGAACACGTACTAAGTAGGTATCATCTGCCAACTCAAAATAGAAACCAATATATATTGAATAATAACATAAAATCAACTACAATACTTAACAGGTGGAAAGCAACAAACACATGAACCAATGACCACAACACCATAGTTAGTACACCATCAATCACAACATCAAGTACACCTATGAGGACTCATGCCTCCACACCATACTTAATTGAAAAATGGGTTCTTTGAGATAGAGTATATTAAGTTAATTCAAGATTCCTTTCATTAAATATTATTGTGGTGGAACGCGACACCCGGATCCCATATACCGTATCGGAACGTGACACTCCGATCCCATAATAGCGTGTCGGAACGTGACACTCCCATCTAATTATATCGTGTCGGAATGTGACACTCCAATCCAATTATATCATTATTTTATTTAATCAAGTCTTCTTTATTCTGTCACGACCCCATATAAGGGGACCGCGAATTGGCACCCAATGTACCATCCTATGTGAGCGAACCCAACAAATCTAAACCTTAACATCTCAAGATAATATCGACAGAAATAAATGCGGAAGACTTTAAACTCATAAATAAAACAATTTCAATACTTTATTTATTATCCCCAAAATCTGGATGTTCATCATAACAAGGGAACATCGACTCAAATTACTTAACTACGGAATGTCCTAAGACACAAAATAACTAAAAGCAGTCCATGTTTTGTTTTTACGGGAGTTCAGGCATTCAAGACTTGAAGAAGAAGACCCAGTCCAAAGCTAGAAGCATTTAGCTCCCCTGAATTTCCGATGAATGAAAGACTGGCTGAGATTCTACTGTTGAGTTGAAGTTGACGGAACGTTTGCTGCATTACACAAAATAAAAAGAGGAAAAATAAAAGTAGGGGGGTCAGTACAAACCACAACGTACGAGTAGGATATCATCGGGCTAACTCAAAATAGGGAACAGTATTATTACCACTAATAAGGTTAAATCAACTCAATATCAAAATGTTTAGCAATAACAACATGAATTCATCAATAAACTACCAACCGAGTTCATCACATGAGGACTCAAGCCTCAATACCCCTTACTCATTTGGGAATTAAGTTACATTAGATTGAGTATATTCAATTATCTTTCAAGATTCAGTATCTTTTCTTCCTCTTGTGTCGTGGGTACGTGACACCCGATCCTATATTTCTATCATGGGTGCCGCGAAACGTGGCACTCCGATCCTCCTTCTATCCTGGGTACCGGAACGTGGGCACCGATCCATATTCTATCCTGGTGTCGGAACGTTGGGGGACACTCCGATCCTCATATTCTATCCTAGGTACCGGAACGTGGACCATCCATAATCTATCCCTCGGATGTCGGAACGTGACACTCGATCCTATATTATCCTGGTACCGCGAACGTGCAACCGATCCAATAAATCTAACCTTGGTGTCGGAACGTGGACCACGCCGATCCTCATATTATATCCTGGTACGGACGTGGCCCCGATCCACTAATTCATCCAAGCATTCTTTACAATAAGGGCATCATCAATCTCATTATATAATCTATCAAGTGAATTGGGTTCTTTCAAGAGTTGGGATTCAATAACTTTCATCATGCTTGTTAAGTCATTCACAATTTTATAATCATAATCATGCAGATCTACAAACTTAAGCACATAGCAGGGTTTACAATATATCAACACATAATATCAACTATTAAGAGTTCACTACGAATTGTCGTAACATTAAACCATAACCTACCTACCACCGAAGCTTAGTGATCAAGAAAAAGCAAGTTCCCAAAGCTTGTTTCTTTTTCCCCCTCGGTTCTCATCTTTCTCGTTCGACCTTTCTATCCCTTGTTCTTTCTGTTTTTTCGTGATTCAAACCCTCTTTCTTTTTACCTATATCAGTTCTATATTAGAATGCAAATATGGGCAATACTAACCACTTAATTAAACTTAAGGTTACCTCTTTTAACCCCCAAGTAATGACCTCATTTATTATTAAACCCTCAATCTTTATAATAAGGAACGAAATAGTCAAAAACGACCCCTAAAACGTTTAGAGGGAATCATATTTTGCATGGGACTGCGCAACCTGTGACGGGCCGTCGTGCTGCGACGGTCCGTCACAACAGGTCGTCGCAGTCCTCGAACTCAAGTAGCCTGTGGAATGTGACGGCACGGCACAGCTGTGACGGTCCGTCCTTGTCCTCCGGTCCATCATGACGGTCAGGAAAATCGTTGCTTGTATCTCAAATTCTCAAACGTTGAAGTGTTTTGCAACGGACAACTCACAAAAGGGTCGTCGTGGGATGTGACGGCACGTCCTGCAGGTTTGCGGTTCACAATTTACAGAGAGTCGATGTTCAGTACCAAATTTCAAAATTCCAAGTGTCATGGGACGACACCGCCTCGACGGGGCCGTCGTGACTATGACGGTCGTCGTTACATCCGCCGTCCCAGCCAGTTTTTCCAGAAATACAATCTGTGATCAAACGACGAAAACAGGGCCGTTACCATTATTCAAGGAGGCATTTTAAAGGAGAGAGTTCAAGCTTAGAAATTCAATAGGCTTATATTGTGGGACAAAACCACAAAACCACCATAAAAGACAAACAACCACACAATTCAAGTACATAGGAGGACTGTACAATATCACTCAATACATACAATCGCTAGTGAGAGTTTATCTATCAATAGAAAAAACCATAACCCTCCCTCAACTGAAGAATCGAAGTAAAGCAAAACTACTTCTCCAATTACATTTTACTTTCCTCAATTGCTTTCGATAACCTTTCCAATCTATCAATTATTTAGATGCATAATTTGTAATTTAAACACTCATAATATTCTATGTTTATCCTAGACCAAAAAGCTCACCTCCTAACTGTTCTAATCCATTTCCTAAAGTTCAAACCTAAGGTAAGTCTTAACTTCTCCAATTAACATAACTTAAATAGAATTTAAATAATATTTAAATACCTATCTTAATATATTTAAAATATAGTCTATAAGCGTTAACAAAATATTTTAATATATAAATGTTGAAGCCACTGATTACAAAATCAGTGGCAGACTAACAAGAACGTCCAAAACTTAAATTTGATGAACACTCATTATACAACCTTAGTTGCTCCTAATTGTTTGATCTCAACTTTCCAATCACATGCATGAACCTTTAACTATCCAATGTCATCCTTATATAGCCATAATAATAATCGTATAACAATACAATAAAATAAGGACCAGACATTACAACCAGTAACTTAAACAACAATGTATACTTACCATTTAATTTATCATATGCTTCTAATTATCATTCCCTAATAATCACTATTAGTTTTTAATTACCCACCTAAAAACTTGTTCCAAAATCATCCAATTTAAAAGACATAGCAAATAGGAATTGTCATTTAGTCTTTAAGAAACCAAAATTTCACTTCTAATCAATCATTCTGTATAAATTCAATAGCATACATAATACGACTTCGTAATGTATTTCTCAAATTCAATATTACGTTAATCATGCAAACTCAGTAGGTCCAGTTCGAAGAAAAAAAGGAAGAAAGAACCATTTTGTCAACTACTTATATTCTATGCATCCCTCCAATATTTAGCCATTAATTGTATATAATTAACCCTTCACTATTTTCCCATCATATATCATATTATCCACTACTCTTTCTCAACTTTAACAAAAATAAACAATCTAACATTCACTGCAACTATATGCAACCCAATCTTCCCCTATAATTAACATATAATAATAATAATTTCTTTATGTACACTATTAATAAAATTTACATATACATATACGTCTTTTACATGAACAATTATGTATTCCCTTTAGTTTGTGCCGCCTGTGAAGGTCTTCCTGCTTAGGTTTATAATTATTTAGGGTAAATAATTATGAACTAATATTTATTAAATCCTTTTATTTTTAATATTATCTTCTATAATCATCAACTAAATAAATTTGTTAAAATACCCCACTAGTTTCATAATTATAATTATGAATAGTACAAAACACCCATTACAAATCTATTGAAAAGTATTTCATCAAAGAAAAAATTCTAGTCTCAAAACAACCGGAAAAGTGCCTAAAATACCCTTAAAGTATTAAAAATGGTACTGAATTAGCCTCCATCCACCTATTGGCTCCAAAATACCCTTTTCATCCACCTATTGGATTCAAAATACCCCTCTCATCCACCTTTGGATTAAAAATTGACCACTTATTTAACGATTATATATTTAAATAATTTTTCTAATACATGGTACTCAACTTTGTTTATAATTTATTTATTAATATATATTTAATGAATCATCTACCACCCATTACTGATTAAATCACTGCCCCCAATTAATAAACTCAATCACCCCCATGACTATTCAAACACAGAAACTATTGCGTGTTTCTAAAAATTGTAAGGTGAAAATAACTATAGAATACATTGTCATACAAGGCCAGTCCTCAATCAAAACTTATAATTCAAGTGTCCTAAAATAAAATATCGATAAACTTAAAGTAGGACTCTGTTTCATCTTCGTTATTACGTCCTCTCATTAGTGCATGTTATTAATGATAACTTTTTTTTAAAATGACTATATTACAGTACTCACAATAATCGTTTTAATAACAATTATATTTAAAAAGTGCATAAATTAATTTCGGGATGTAACTACTTCTTTACCTTAATCATAAAACTCCGAATCAAGGTTGACAGAGAATCCATTGAAAGTGATCTAAATACCGGCTCAACCCTAAATTTAATTAGGGCTTTAATTCGGACTAAATAATTTTGGATGTCATTTTTAGGAATCTTAATTTTGTTGTTTTTAAAGTAGTGTTTAGGGCGATTTTGATATTATATTTGTTTGTTTAATTGGATAGGGTTTAATTAGTAAATGGGTCGTAGTGGTTATTTATAATGATATTAATAAATTTAATTATAATCTAATTGTCGAGCCCCAACTATTTCAAATAATAATCAATAGTTTAAATATGAAACCGTTAAATAAGTGGTCAATTTTGAACCCAAGGTTGAATGTCAAAGGTTATTTTGGAGCCCATAGGTGGGTGAAAAGGGTATTTTGGAGTCAAATATGTGGATAAAGATAATTCTGTACCATTTTGGAATCTTCAAGGTATTTTAGGCCCTTTTCACAAAACAACTGACATGAGTTGGTTAAAAAAACATAATACAATTTTACCCATTTGTTCGCCTTGAAAAAGATCAAAATAAGGCGAGGGATGAACAGTACCTGAGTCGGTAAAAAGGTGTGGGTATTTTCATGCATATCAGTCTCACTCTCCCAAGTGGACTCTTCAATTGGACAATTCTTCCATTGTACCTTGATAGATGCAATCTATTTTGACCTCAATTTGCGGACCTCCCTATCTATAATAACTACAGGCTCCTCCTCATAAGACAGATTCTTCTCAAGCTGAACTGAATCCCAACGAATAATGTAGTTTCTATCAGCATGGTATATTTTTAGCATAGACACATGGAATACCGGGTGCACTCTTAACAACCCTGTAGGCAAGGCGAATACATAGGCCACCTCCCCCACGCGCGTAAGAATTTCAAATGGACCAATATACCTCGGACTAAGCTTACCCTCGCTTACCAAATCGCATCAACACACGATCCTTTCATTTTTGAGAACCCTTCAGCAAGACTTGTTCAACCCTCCATAAAATCAGTCCCTAACGTTTCGATCTCATATTCCTGTGCCTACTCTGACAATCTGCTTAAAAGATTTTTCTTGAATAAATTTCACTTTCTCTAATGATTCCTTCAGAAATCATACTCCAAGGTCTAACCTCAAATGCATCCAACCCAACCAATGGGTGACCTACCTCTCCTCCTCCCATACAATGCCTCAAATGGCGCCATGTCAATACTCAAGTGATATCTATTTTGTATGAAAACTCTGCTGAAAGGTAAAATTTTATCCTAGTGACCACCAAATTCTATTACATATGCTCGACAGCAATATCCTCAAACACCAATCGTTCGAATCAGACTGACCATCGATCTGAGGGTGAAATGCAGTACTAAAGCAAGTCTATACCTAATTCAGCATGTATGTCTCCCAAACAAATAGAGTAAATGCAACTACCTCCTCTATCTGATATGATGGAAAGTGAACTCATGCAATCTCACATCTCGAGACATAAAGTTTTGGTAACTTCCTCGCAGTGGTAATCATCTTAACCTGGAATGAGTGTGAGACTTAGTTACCCTTTCAACAATTACCAATAGAAATTAAATTACTCAATTGTCTTTAGAATAAACAAATATAAATCCATTGTCCTTTCCCACTTCCATTCTGGAATGGTCATTCTTTGAAGTACTGTCCCTCCAGGACTTTCCGGTGTTCATACTTACCTGCTGACAATCGGAATCGGGCAACAAAATCAACCATGTCACGCTTCATTCTACCGACCAAAAATGTTTTTGTTAATCCCGATACCATCGTGATTGGCACCAGGATGTATAAATCCTTGAAATATGAGCCTCTCTGTAAGAACAATATGAAATCAAATCATTCACACTCCCCTGGGCCACACTTACCCTTCCCCTTAATCTCAAGATGCCTTTTCATCAATTCCTTACTATTACTGCCTCTTAGCCTCTCCTCTCATACTATTCTCGAATTCCGCTCAGCTTCTCATCAGCAAGATTCCCTAATTCTTGCAATAAAACACGATCTTGCATCCACATAGGACAAAAATCCTCGTTTCTCTAGTACTTCAGCCTCATAAAGTTCATTAGCCAGAGTCTGAAACCTCTCTAGCAATGGCAGCTAGAAACCTGTTAGTTGCTAAACTAGCCTGCTAACCCCATGCTCCCTGCCTTTTTCTAACTTAAAATTGTCTGCCACCACATTAGCTTGGTGATACAAAATTAGTAAGATCATAGTCTTTCAATAGTTTCCATACCCTCCTCTACCTCAATTCAAATCTTCTGAGTAATACTATTAAACTACGATGATTCTGTATAAACTTCACCTTGACCCCATATCGAATAATATCTTCCATGCCTTTAAATGCAAATAACTGCAGTCAACTCTTAATCATGGGCCTGCTAGTTACATTCATCCATGCACTTTCAATACTCGACAATAAGAATTCAAGCCTCTCCTGATTAGCACTGTCACTAAACCAGAATAGATGCATCACAATACCAATAAAATCTACCTTCCACTTGCAGGTAAAATTGGGTGCAGTAGGCAACACGGTCTTGAATTTCGGGAGGCTTTCTTCAATTCATCCGACCATACAATGGAACATTCTGGTCTTAGTCCAAATTTGTCAGTTGGAAGCAATAGAATAAATCCTTTGACTAATCACAATAAGTAGATAGAAAACCAACAAAGCTCCTTACCTCTGAAACATTAGTATGTGTTACCCACTTTCTGCTGCTTTCAATATTAGAATGATCCACCATCACTTCCCTTCCATTGAACCACGTGTCCCAAATAAGAACTGATCAGGGGGGGAAAGCAAACTGAAACTTGGAGAATTTTCCATAAAGCCCTTTTTGCCTTTTAAAAACTCCAATACAATATCCAAATGCTCCTCATTTCTTTCTGTTCTGCACTTTGAGTTAATCAGTAATCACAATAAATACAATAACAAAGAGGTGGTCCAGATTGGCTTTAAAAATATCGTTAATCGGCTCATGAAAGTAGCACACGGGCCCTTCAATAAGCGCAAGACTTACTAAGAATTCATATGCACATACCTGGTTCGAAAGCATTCTTTGGCACATTTGTTTCTCGTATTTTTTCCCATATGATAACCGTATCTCATATCAATTTTAGAGAATACCAGCACCATTGTACTTGATAGAACAAATCATCAATGCGATGATGGGATACTTTTTCTTAATAGTTACCATTATTTAACTACATCTAGTCTATCAAATACCAAAAACTTGTCCATCTTTCTTCTTCACAAATAAAACAGGAGCACCCCAATGGGATGCCCTCGATCTAATAAAAAATTTACCTAATCTCTCCGAAGTTGGGACGTTAAACTCCCTTAACTCGTTGGATCCATTCTATAATGGGAATGAATGGGCGAGTACCCAGCTCCGGTCAATACCAAAATCAAAATCCCTATCCGTGGCATACCGCAATGTCTGCAGGAAACACATTCAGAACTCCGGACAATCGAAATAGACTCAATCTTAAGGAAACTTTGGACGTAGCATCCCTGATATGATTAAGAAGATAAACAACCCTTACTTACCATCCTAATTAGCAAGAAGAAAAGAGATAATTACGAACTGGAGTGGAAATATAGTCACTCGTCCACACTAGAGGATATGTCCCCAGGCTTTGCCAATGTCATACAGTTTTAGCATTACATTTTAAGATAGCAAATTTGGAGAAAGCAAGTCGTACCCAGATTCCATCAAAATCAACTATCTTTTAGAATAATGAAATCTACATAATTATTTCTCCCCACAAAAGTCACAGAAAGACCTATACACCTTCTCAACATCACAGACTCACCCTCAGAAGTGATACACGATAGCATGCCAAGCAATAACAATATAAATCAATACCACTAGCAAATGAGGAAGATACATATGAAAATTTGGATCCAGGATCAAATACAGAAGCCATGCAATCACAGACCAAAAGAGTACCTCTAATAACAACATCAGATATCTCTACTTCAAACCTCCCAAAAAAGCATAACAATGGGCCCTATCACCTGTCTTTCGATTGCCCCTACCATGCTGTGCTACAGTAGTTTCAACCTTCCCGCCACCCCGACTGAACTGGATACCACCATTACCTTGGACACCACTTCCTCCAAAATGGAAGCCTCTACCATGACTACATCTACCTCTAACTACTGGGATTGGGTAACTCTGTTTTGACATATTTCTAATTTTCCAAGTCTCCTCCATATCCATCCCAGGCCTTGAGTCCAAGTATAGGTCGTTGTGAATGACGAAAGTCTAGAGATAACCTCCAAACTCAGAAAAAGGCTGACTAGTTTGCGATGGAACCCCAACTGAAGTCTGCAATGAAGACTTAATAGGACGGGCTGGGTAACCTCCTGAACTGTGCCCTCTGGAGTAAGAACCACTAAACTCACCTCCCTTAGCGATGTTCTTAAATGTCGACATCGTGGTGAAGTTGTCTGGCTTCACCCTTTACCTCCATCACAAAATCAACCACTTCTTGAAAGGATTTTTTTTGGTATCAGCTACCTGTAGGCTGGATATCTGCAATCTGACCTAATCCTTTCACAAAGCAGCGATCCGCTCTTGTGGACTGAAGCAAAGATGGTTGGCATACTTGGATAGTGCGTTACTTCGTCCCTCATAAGCAAGCACCATACATCCTCCTTGCTCTAGGCTCAGGACTCATCTCGTCCTCCTAATCCCTCAAAGTTCCAGGGTATATACTTCTCTATAAATAGCTAGAAAATGATGCCAAGTCATAGGTGGTGCCTGTGCTGTTTAGACCTTAATATACGACCTGCCACCACATTTTGGCATCCCGCTGAAATGATAGGTCACAAACTCAACACCGATCGATATACTAGTGTCCATTTTAATGTAGAAGCTATGACACTCACCCAGAAAATCATAGACATCTCAGATTCGGCACCCGTTGAAGACTGAGGTTTCAACTTTAAGAACTTATGAAAAGTTCATGCTGATCACCTATCATTATGACCCTTTATTCATAAAGGAAACTGCCATACTTCCACTGATGCATCCATGCGGGGAGTCATAGCAGCTGCATGTGTAACGCCCTTAACCTAGGTGCTGGTGCAAAAAAACACTTGAAGGTGTGTGCCCCTGTTAGATAACCCGCTTAGATAAGTAAGAACCTGATTAATCATCTCTGGGTAGGCTGGGGTGGTACGTCCCTATCCGGAATGCGCTATTTTTACCCTTCTCACCCTCTCCCACTAAACCATCATCAGTCGGTGGAGGAGTCACTTACGATATCCCTAGCTGGACCAGGTGTTTTGTCCTATGCCCTAGTGTGCGTCCTCCCGCGAACTCTAACCTCGGCCATCTTGCCACTGCTCCTCCTCGAGTTACAACTCCAATGGTTGGCTCAGACGCACCCTGTCTAGCTGGTGTTGGTGTTGGCCCGTTGTTGCTCTAGTTCTAACCATCTGCGAAATAGAGTAAGAAGGTCAGATATCAATTTGTATCACCTAGATGCCAATTGGATCGAAGTAATCGCACGAAAGAGAGAAGGAATGAAGTTTTCCTAAGTGATTAAGTAACCAATTTAAATAAGTTTCTAAAGTTTAATACTTAGTATCTAAAAATCTGATAGTCATCACATCAAGGACATCTATTTCCAAATTACCAAGTCTAAGAGTATTTAAGAAATCAAAATAGCAAAATATGTCCATGTCCCAAAATTACAGACACAAGAATGACTCAGAGAATACAATACGAGCTAGAATTAATAGCTCACCCTAAAACTTTGGATGTGCTGGATATTGGCTATCAGCTGAGGGCGAGTTCCGAATGATGGTACACTTGCTGCATCCACAAAAGAATAAGAAAGAAAATACAAGTAGGGTCAGTACAATGAACCGTACTGAGTAGGTATCATCGGCCAACTCAAAATAAAACCAATATATATTGATACTACATCAAATAAACTAAAAATACTTACAGGTGGCAACACAAACACATGAAACCAATGACCAATACCATAGTAGGTAAACCACAATCACAACATCAAGCACACCTATGAGGACTCATGTCCTCCACAAACCATACTCATTTGGACATGAGTTCTTTGAGATTGGATATTTAAGTTAATTCAAGATTCCTTTTCACTTTAATTATTGGTTGGAACGTGGACATTCTGATCCTATACCGGTCGAATGTGACATCCCGATCGCATAATACCATTCGAACGTGACCACGCTCACCCGATCCAATAATACCCGGTGTCAGAACGTGACCTCCGATCCAGTTATCTCATTGATTTTATTTCATCAATCCTTCTTATTCAAGGCCGTCCATTTTAAAGAGAGGGTTCAAGATTAGAAATTCAACAGTCTTCTAATTTTAAGCCAATACAAACCACACAATCAAGATATCAACCACACATCAAGTCCCATAGGAGACTTTACAATATCACCAACACATTCATCTCTATTGAGAGTTTTATCTCTATAAGTAGAATAAACCTCACCTACCTCCACTGAAGAATCGACGTCAAGCAAATTACTTCTCCATTACTTTTCCTTTCCGCAATGCTTCCGAACCTTTTCAATCTATCAATTAGATATGCATAATTTGTATATTAAACACTCATATTATTATATGTCTATGCTATAACAAAAAGCTCACCTAATTTTATAATTGATTCCCTAAAGTTCAAACCTAAGGTAAGTCTTAACTTCTCCAATTAACATAACTTAAATAGAATTTAAATAATTTAATACACATAATATTTAATTACCTATTTTAATATATTTAAAATATAGCCTATAAGTGAGAACAAAAAAATTTGAATATATAAATATCGAAGTCACTGATTACGAAATCAGTGATAGACTAACAAGAACGTCCAAAACATAAATTTGATTAACGCTCATTGTACAACCTTAGTTGCTCCTAATTGTTTGATATCCACTTTACAATCACATGCATGCACCTTTAACTATCCATGTCATCCTTATATAGCCATTATATTAATAGTATAACAATACAATCAAATAAGAATCACACATTACAACCAGTAACTTGAACAACCATGTATACTTACCACTAAATTTATCATATACTTCTAATTATTATTCCACAATAATCACTATTAGTTATTAATTACCCACCTAGAAACCTATTCAAAAATCATCAAATTTAAAAGACATAGCATATAGGAATTGTCGTTTAGCCTTTAAGAATCCAAAATTTCACTTATAATCAATCATTCTGTATAAATCCAATAGTATACATAATACGACTTTGTAATGTATTTATCAAATCCAATACTACGTTAATCATGCAAACTCAGTAAGTCCAGTTCGAAGAAAAAAAGGAAGAAAGAACCGTTTTGTCAACTAATTATATTCTATGCATACCTCCAATATTCAGCCATGAATTGTATATAATTAACCCTTCACTAGTTTCCTATCATAATATCATATTATCCACTACTCTTTCTCCACTATAACAAAAAGAAACAATCTAACATTCATTGCAATTATATGCAACCCAATCTTTCCCTATCATTAAAATATAATAATAATAATAAATTCTTCATCTACACTATTAATAAAATTTACATATACATATACGTCTTTTACCTGGACAATTATGTATTCCCTTTAGGTTGTGCCTCCTATGAAGGTCTTCCTGCTTATTTTTATCATTAATTAGGATAAATAATTCTGAACTAATAATTATTAAATCCTATTATTTTTAATATTATCTTCTTTAACCATCAACTAAATAAATAATTAAAACTTCCCCACTAATTTCATAATTATAATTATGAATAGTCCAAAACACCCATTACAAATCTATTAAAAAGTATTTCATCAAACAAAAAGTTCTAGTGCTCAAAACAACTGAATTAGTTGTTACATATTTAAAATTAAAAAATATATATAAATTATACATTAATACAAATTATATGATCATTTATAGTTTAATGATAATAAAAAAAATAATAAAAAGAAGTTGGAAATTTAAGTTATTTCTATCTAGTCTAAAAATAATAAAGAAAATCTTATGGAAAAGTATGAAAAAATAAAAGAAAGGAGGAGTCCTAAACATATCAAATTTGTTTATGTTTATCCTAATTACTACTACTCCAAACTTCCTACTTATTTTCTTAAATCTTTCCTCTTATCTATTCTTTATTTTTATTCATGTTTTTTCGTTTTTTTTGTTGGGCCACGAAAGCATAAACAAACAAAGACAAAAAGTGATTGTTTCCTGAAAATTAGGTAGGGTTTAGAGGTTTTGATCGTGATTTAAAATTCGTAGATACAGGCTCACTTTGGTTGGTATCATTTTCACAGCGAGGTAACTACCATTATCGCGTGATTTAAATTAATATTCGTTTGTATGAAAGTTTTGATTCCAATAGTATGAAATTCTTCAAATCACATGTATGATGTTTATTATCATTTTTATTGTTACATTATTATTATTATTATTATGCGCTTTAGATGTAATTTGCAACATATATTGAAATCAGTTTCATGATATCAAATTGTTAAATTTGAATAGATAAGTGTGTCTGTTTTAGTCAGATTTTCACTTGAAGAACCTTATTGAATTTGCTGTATTTTACTTAGATTAGGATATAAACTAAAGTTTAATTGATTAGTGATTTAGAGAAGCTTTGTTGAATATTATTTATTTTTTTAACATAATATTTTGATAAATAAAAAATCATCTTTAGCATAAAAAATAAGATGATTATTAATTTAATTTGGATTATCAAATTATATAATTAAGAGGATCTATGAATATTATTTACAGGTTTATGATTAATAAAATAAAATAATAAAATATATTTGTTAAAAATAAATGAAAAAGTATAAGGAAAAAAGATACAAATAATAATAATAATAATAGTAAAAAAAAATAAGAACAACGTGAACATAAAAAGAATAATGAAAAAACAATAAGAAAAAAAAAGGGATAACAAAACATAAAAAAATCAAACAAAAAAACAAAATAAAAAAAAATAAATATGTAAGTAAATAAAATGTAATACAAAATCTATGTAAAATAAAATAAAATAAAAAATAATTAATAGAACATCAGAAAAAATGATTTAAAAATAAAATTTACATATAAATAAAAAAGAACCCAAATGGTACGTACAAAAAAAATTACATACAAAAGTTATTATTTTTGTTTTTCTAAAAAATAATCATAAATCCTATAAAATTTATCTCCTATTTTGAATGTATTACAAAAAACAATCTTAAAATTACTCAAACACTAAAATTCCTTTCCTAGATAAACTCTAATCCCTAAATATTAGATACTTATTATAATATAAAAATAAAAAAAACATACAAATATAAGCAAAAAATATATAAAATAATATATGGATGTTTCAAGTTTTAAATTAACAGATGCATAAAAAAAAAAATAAGGCCATTTAAAATGAATAAACCAATTTAAAATAAATTTAAAATAAATCTAAGGGTAATAACAATGTTATTATTAATGCCACGACCAAAACGGGGCCGCGACTGTCACCCACACTTATCCTTCTCATGTTAGCGAACCAACCAATCAAACCTTACATTCAATTAATATCAATAGAAAGTAAGCGGAAGACTTAAACTCTAATAAAACCCATTTAATAAACTTTTAAAATTCAACATCTATATTATCCCAAAATCTGGAAGTCATCACCCACAAGAAACATCGATGATCAAATTACTAAACTAGAGTATATTCTAAAAGCTAAAATAACAAAAGCTAGTCCATGCCGAACTTCAAGGCATCAAGACACGAGGAAGAAGATCAAGTCCCAAGCTAGAAGCTTAGCTCACCCCTGATATCCGAGTAGATAAGACTGGCTAGAGTTCTGTTGAGTCGAAGATGACTGGAACGTGTGCTTGCACTCCACAAATAAACAGAAAAAGACATAAAAGTAAGGGGGTTAGTACAACACAAGTACTAGATATTATAAATTGTTTTAAACTTGTTGCTATCACATTTTAAGAATTTAGTTGATTTTATGATGTTATCTGAGATATTGCTTTCTATTTTTGAGTTGCCGATGATACTACTC